>PVJH01038098.1:0-17415 GCA_004026705.1 Nesogale talazaci | reverse complement strand
AATGATCAATGGGATGTATGAATAGAGAGTTTGTAAACTCACTCACTGCCTTTGGCCATAAAACAGAGCTGTTGAACAGGTTAATAGTAAATACCTGCAGAGTATGCCCCTCCCAGTGTCTTGATTGCAAGGACATTTGTATTTGAGAAGGCTTGCCACTGGAGCATTTGGCAGACTGAAGAAAGCACAAGAAACCATTAGATCTTTCTGAATTTTGAACTGACTGTTGCTGAAGCTGGAAAATTTTGAACTGATTGTTTGCTGCTGAAGCTGGAAAACTCTGGAGCCTTGAAGGAACTCTCCTCTCTAGGACTGAACATTAAAAGTAAACTTTGGGCAGCCACAAATGCTCGCAACGTTAATATCTGAATCCAATGGATGAGTGGAAGTGGGAGAAAATAGCAATAGAGACTAGTTGAGTCTGCCCATTGACACCAATGGATTTTTTCACCGGGACTATGGAAGAGAAGCGAGCAGGTTGACTAGTCTGAAGCTTAAAGAGTGAGCATAGCTTAAGCCTATGGCATGACCTAGTCCAAGGGTTCTAAGTTGTTGATAACTTGTGAAGTGGTCTTCACCTAGAGATGATGTGATCAATGGACGTCAATGGATTAAGTGAGGGAGCCTGTATCAAATTGACCAGAATTGGTCCAGATGAAGATAAGACTGTTGAGCTAGTGTATTGCTGCTGGCTTTATGAACATCTGCCCTGATTTTATTTTTATTTTTCAGATTCATAAGATACAAACCAGAATGAATATTTTTCATATCAAAGAACATGTTTGTCTCCTCAGAACAATGGGTTGATATAAAGGACAGTATAGAATTTGGATACCCAACATCGGGAGAGAAAGCTTTGGAACTGGATGACTTACATACTTTCGTGGGTAGGGGAAATGTTGACTGGATTGTAGGATTAAAGTCAAGGTGTTCACATAGCTGCAATTGTCAGGCATGGAACATTTGTGCTCTGTTTACTTTTAGAATATAATGTTTAAATATGTTCACCTATATTTATGCCTATATTAGGCCTCTATAAATGCCCCTTACTTCCCAGTTCTTTCCTTTATTTCCTTTAACTTTCCTCTTGTCCCACTAGCATGCTCAGCCTCCATTTACATTTCATTACTTTCTCTTTGATATATTACTCTTGCTCAATCCCTTTCAGGCTTCTCATATGCACCCTGCACTGATTTTCCATTTCTTGCTGTTCCCTTGTCCCTGAGATACTCAACACCACTTTCGTCCCCCACCTCCCCATCTCTCATGTGCCCGTGGAACCATTAGTCCCACTCTTTTCTCCTCCAGACTCTTCATCCAGCCTATATTATCTAGATGTTGCAGAGACAATGGTATGTACCAAAAGTTAGCATGACATTGCAAGACAGAGCGACAAAAGAAACCAGAGGATGACAACAAAAAAACCCGAATGTATGGAAAAAATTATAATTAAGGAACATTAATAATAATAATATCAAAATAAGATAGTTCAAAGTCTGGTTGTTGACCTCCAGTAGTGTCCCCGGTTGAGTCAGATAGGGTGCCTCATACTGGCCACAAAATTTATCCTTGGCACTCCCTCCAGACCTTCATGCTCTGCTCCCCCTGCTGCTCTGCTGCATGCCCTTGCCTCTGTGTGATGGGGTCAGACCGGGTGCATTCCTGACCCTGCTTCTCCAGTGCTGTCCCCGTAGGGCCTTGAGTCAGCAAGGGACACTGTATTTCATAGTGGGGCTGACCATACGGTCCTCTCTGTGGATTAGCTCCTCTGAGAGGGGAGATCTTTCTTGAGGCTGGATGGGTCAGGATGTGCTCCACTCTCTCTTCCTCCTCCTTCATTTGCTCTCCTGTGCTCTGGTCAGACATGGCCCTCTCCCCGCACTACAGCTTCAGTGCTGACTCCAAACTCCCCTGTTGCAAGGGGTCAGCTGTCCATGTAGTTGGGATTAGGTCTGGACCCTCGGACCCCTCTGATGACTCTCTGCTCCATGCCATCATGCTGCAATAACATCCTGAAACCTGGGATTTCAGTTTGGTTCTTCTTTCCCTATGGAGATATCAATCATATGCTCCCCTAGGATGGGTTAGTTCTCCATTCCCCCATTATACATTGCCATCTTTCCCCCTCCTCCTCAGTTGGCTATCATGTGTAGCTCAGGATTTGCGCTGGCTCCTGCCATTCTACCTGGGCTTCATCCCTGGAATTTCTGTATACCATAGAATTTTCATGCTATGATTAAGAAATAGATCTATGTGCCTGTGCTTATAGGATTAGCATTAAGACAGCAGATGGGCATTGGACCTCCTCTCAAGTACTTCCACAATGCAAGAACACTTTATTCTATTAAATTGGCATTCTATAATGCTCACCTCCCTGACACAATCACTGAAGACAATGGTGCACATAAACAATTGTGGTGAAGAAAACTGATGGTGCCCACCTATCAAAAGATGTAGCGTCTGGAATCTTAAAGGCTTAAAAATACACAAGTGGACATCTAGCTGAGAAGCAACAAAGCCCACATGGAAGAAAGACACCAGTCTGTGTGACCATGAGGTGTGGAAGGGATCAGGCATCAGGCATCGAAGAAGTAAAAATTATATCATTATAAATGAGAGAGAGTTCAGATTGGAGACCCAAACCCATTAATAGGTGATGTGAAATCCCCTTACAAAGGGGCAGAAGGAGGAGATAAGCCAGTCAAGGTACAGTGTAGCAACAATGAAAAATGCAACTTTCCTCTATTTCTTAAATGTTTCCTCCCACCTACAATCATGATCCCAATTCTACCTTACAAATCCAGCTAGGCCAGGGGATGAACACTAGAGCTAGAAACATTGGGAATTTAGGACAGATGATCTCTTCAGTACCAGTAGTGAGAGTGGTGATACTGGAAGGGTGGAGGGAAGGTGGAGTAGAAAGGGGGAACCAAATGCAGGAATCTACATATAACCTCCTCCCTGGGTTACAGACAACAGGGAAGTGTGTGGGAAGATACATTGGACAGGTATGATCTGACAAATCAATGACAATTTGTAAATTATTAAGGGTTCATGGGGGAGGGGCAGAGAGGAGGAAGGGAAAATATGGGGAGGTGATACCAGGAGCCTAAGTAGAAGGAGGATTTTTTGAGAATGATGATGGCAACAAATGTACAAATGTGGTCTGCATGCAACTGATGTGTATATTAATTGTGATGAATTGTATGAGCCCCCATAAATGATATTTTAAAGAGTATAATGTTTAAATGGGGCAGCCCATTTTCAATTGTACATATTAGAGTTTTATCCTGTTAGGCATAAGCATGATTTTTTTATTTCTTCATTTTAAACTTATGGATAGCTAAAGAGCTGGGTAAATGTGTCAAGTTGTAAGGGTGTTAGAGAGGGCAGCTAGAAACAGGAAAGTCCTCCAGGAGATGGGTTGGCATGGTAGCTACAACAGTGGACTGAGGAGTGGGAACAATTGTGAGGATGAGACCAGAAAGTGTTTCCTTCTGTTGCATATAATGTGGCAATGGGTTGGACTGATACAATGCCACCTAACAATAATAAGACTCTAAAAGTTTGAATTAAATTCTTTTAAAAGATTGAAATCAATATTTGTAAGAAATAAATTATCAGGGATATTTTAGCACAGTGGTTCCCACTCTTCCTAATGCTGCAAACCTTAAGTACAGTCCCTCATGTGCACACATGGAAATTTATATATGTGTGTTCATGCGTGATTGAAGTGACAGCTAATGTATATTTTGCACAACAATCCTGAAATTCATATGTATAATGGAAGGAAATATGCATGTGTATATATCAGAAGAAATATTTGAATAAAAAGACATACATTTTCAAATTTATACAGATATTTAAAAAGTTCAGAAAAACGAACAAAAGAATAATTACCCCAAACAAAAGTGTGACACCTAACATGATAATCCATGTAATAGTTCCAGAGGAACACAATGAATTGTTCTGGAGTTCCCATTCTTCTCAAGGTTATCCACAGTTTATTATGGTCCAAACCGTCGAATGCCTTTGGAAAGTCAAAGAAGCACAAGTGAACATCTTTCTAGTAGTCTCTGCTTTGAGTGAAGATCCATCTGACATCAGCAATGGCATCCTTCAACCCATGTCTTCTTCTAAATATGGAATGTGGTCTGAAATAGAGCCCTTCCCAGTCAATATAGTGTTGAAACCATTGTTGGATGGTCTTCAGCACAATTTTACTTGTGTGTAATATCAATGGTATTGCTAAATATGGATCTTTTTCACACAGTTGGCAAGGTAGATGTCTTTAAATTTCTTGGAATAGCTAAATGAGTATTTCCAGTGCTACTTCATCATTCTGGAAGATTTTAGTTGATATTCAATCAATCACTGAAGTTTTTTTTTTTTTCGCTAATGCATTAAGTAAAATTTGAACTTCTTCCTACAGCACTGTTGATTTATTCCTCATATAGCACCTCCTAAAGTGTTGGATTGTCAAATAGATCTCTCTATTGCAGGGACTCTGCTTATTATTTTCATCTCCTTTGATGCTTCCTGAATTATATAATAGTTTGCCTATAGAATCTTTCAAAAGTGCAATTTGAAGCTTGATTATTTTTCCCTTGAATTCTTTAAGTTTCAGATATGATGGACATGTTCTTCCCTTTTTGTTTTCTAATTCTACATCCTGACAGATTTTTTTTATAAAGCTTGCCTTTGTCTTCTTGAGCTTTGCTTAAGAATTTTCTATTCAGCTCATTGAATTCATCCAATGCTTTTGCTGATTCATCCAACTGATTAAGAACAAATTTTAGAACTTCTTCTGACATCTATTTTGATATTTTCTTTCTTTCCTATCTTTTAATAACTCTTTAATTTCTTTATAAATGATGGTCTTGATGTTCTCACATAACTCATCTTCTGTCACTATTTTTCAGTATTTCAAATCTGTACTTGATATTTTGAAATTAACATGAGATATAGTCAAGTTTGCCCCCATGAACTTGTTTTAATTTTCTTCGGCTTTATTCTGAACTTACATATGAACAGTCGGTGATCTGTTCCACAGTTGGCCCCTGGCGTAGTTTTAGCTGCTGATATGGAGGGCCATCTTGTCTTCCCACAGAGGCAGGTCAATTTAATTTCTGTATATTCCATCTAATGAAATCCATATATATAGTCACCTATTATATGTTTGAAAATGCTACTTGCTTTGACTAAGTGGTAGGTTTTCAAAAATTTATCATGTGATCTTCAGCTTAATTTCTATCACCATGTCCATATTTTCCAATTACAGTCCCATCTTCTTTGTTTCCAACTTTTGCATTCCAATCATCAATAATTATCCATGCATCTTCATTGCATGTTTGATAGATTTCTAATTGAAGTCATTGATAGAATTCTTCATCCTTTTCATCACTCCCTGTTTTGTTTGGTGCATAAAGTTGAAGAATAGTTGTATTGATTGGATTTCCTTGAAGGCAGACAGATGTAATTTGATCACTGGTGGCATTGTACCCAGATTATTTCTGACAGTAAACACAATCCTCTTGATTGTGTTATCACATAGTAAATCCTATAAATTTCTGATTCAAAGCCAGTAACACTATTCAATACCAGCTCCCTAATGCTGAGGATATTGATCTTCATGTATTGCATTTCATTTTTGACCACTCCCAATTTTTCTAAACTCATTATTTCACCATTCTATGTTCTAAATCATTGGAGGGTTTTTTACAGCTGTGTCTCTTTACCTTGAGTGAAGCCCTATGTAAAAATGAAGATCCACTCCCACAGGCTTTACTTGACTTACACCATTATGGTCATTTCCCTTCAACAAATCAGCTACTCTTCCATCACATTTCAAACTGCATCAGTGTAACATTGTCAGAGATGGGCCCTTCATATCTGGGGTGACGCAAAATGTGACAACAATTCAGAAGTAAGTATTTTTCTGAAAGTCCTTGATGCCATTCAAGATCTGTTTGATATCAATAGTGATATCACTCATGCTGCATTGTCTTATGAAGCAGCTGACTTTATGGCACCAAGCTATAAAAGTGCTCCTGCAAACATATTAAATGACCTTAATGAAAATTTGCTTGCATATTTTAGTAATGATGTTGTCATAATTGCTAGGTTCCATTGAGTCAGATATTACACATCATAATTTTATGCACAAAAAACAAAACTCAGTCTAGTCCTGCACAATATTCACAATTGTTCTTCTCCTTAAGCAAACTGTTGGAACCAATGTCAACCCATCTTCTGAGGGTCATCCTCTTTTTCTCTGCCCATCCCTACTTTACAAAGCATGATATCTTTCTCTAGGGACTTTTCTTTTCTGACAACATGTGCAAATAATATAAGATTAAATATCCCCATCCTTGTTTTCCAAAGAGCACCCGGGTTGAACTTATAAGATATGTTTGTATTTTGGGTAATGCATGATACTTTCAATAATCTTTGGGAGGACCACAATTCAAATGCATCAATTCTACTTCAGTCTTCCTTATTAAATGTACAACTTGATATGCATATGAAGTGATTGAAAATACTATGGATCAGGTCAGGTGCACCTTAGTCCTCAAAGATGACATCCTTTTTCGATTCTCTAAAAAGTTCCTGTGCAGCTTATTTTTCAAATTAAACACCTCTTTGGATTTCCAGACTTCTGGCTCCAGATGCATTGATATGGGGTTCAAGCAAGACAAAATCCTTGACAATTTCAATCATTCTCTATTTATCGTGATGTTCACTTTTGAACTAGTTATGAGGAACATGTTCTTTCATTGTTTTGTAATCTAAATTGAAGACTGCAATCCTTGAACTTGATTCGCAAGTGTTTTGATCATCCTGACTCTCAGCAAAAAGATTGCTAATGACCTTTCCTCCAATTCTGATGCAACCTTCTTCAGATAATTCAACTTCTCCAATTATTTGCTCAGCATACATATTGAACAACTACAGTGAAAGGATACAACCCTTATGCAAAACCTTTCTTAAATTAAACCACACAGTATTCCCTTGTTCCATTTGGACAACTGCCTTATGATTCATGTATAATTTCTGCAGGAACACAAGGAGGAGTGTGGAATTCCTATTCTTCTCAAGGTTCTGTATAGTTTATTATGGTCCACACAGAGGAATTCCTTGAGATAGTCAATAAAAAAAATGATAATCATCTTTCTGTCATTCTCTGCTTTGATTCAAGATTCATCTGACATCAGCAATGATAACTCATTTTACCTCCACTTCTGAATCCATCTTGAACATCTGGCAGCTCCATGTCAATGTACTGCTAAACCCATTGTTAGATGTTCCTCATTAAGCATTTACTTACATATAATATCTGTGATAATGTTCTATTATCTAAGAATTCTCTTGGTTAAAATTTCTTAGAAATGGGCAAAATATGGATTTATTTCAGTCAATTGGCCAAATAGCTGTCTCCCAAATTTCCTGGCATAGAAGAATGAGTGCATCAGCTTGTGATATTTCTAGGGATTTTCCATCAATTTTTGGAGGGTTTATTTTGGAGCTTGAACCTTTTCCTTTGATTGTTGCTCAAATTCCATCTCCTAGCATGGTGAAATGTTGACTAGCCCCTTTTACACAGTGGCATTACATTATTTCTATCTTCTTTGCATGCATATGCATAGTTCAATATTTAGTCCATACACTCAAGTTTGCAACACAAGACTTGAATATTTTTCTTCAGTTATTTCATTTTAAGATATGCTGAGTGTGTTTTTTATCTTGGTGTTCAAAATCTAGGCCTATGCACATTTCATTATAATAATTTATTTTGTCCTCTTGAGCTGTCCCATAAAATCTTCCATTAATCTCTTTGACTTAATCCCTTCTAAAATCTGCATATTCTGTGATTAAAAGTAAATTCAGAGTCTCCTCCGACATCTGCCTTGATCTTTTCTTTCTTGCCTGTCTTTTAAATGACAGTTCACTTTCTTTATGAATAATATATTTTATGTCATTCCACAACTCATCTGTCCTAGTGTTCAATGCATCAGATGTCTTCTTGAGATGTTCTTGAAATCCAGGCGAGATAAAATCAAGAACATATTTTGGCTCTTGTCTACTTGCTTCAATTTTCTGAGCTTCAAGTTCAATTCATGTATGAGCAATTGGTAGTTTGCTCCATTTGGTACATGGCCTGACTATAATTACTGATATAAACCTTCTCCATTTCTCTTCCGGTAGATATGTTCAAATTTATTTCTGTCTATTCCATTGGGTGAAGTGCCTATATACAGACACTATTTGCATTGTTGTATAAAGATATTTGCTATGAGCCATGGGTCTTGCAAAATTCTGTCATGTTATCTCCAGCTTTCCCTTCATCAAGACTCTATGTTCCATCTATATGCTTCACCAGGACTGTAAACTCCAACTACAGTTCCATCCTCTTTTTTGTCATATTTTGCATTCCAGTGGTCAATACTTATAAGTGGATTTGATTGTATTTCTGATCAACGTGAGGCTAAAGACATTGGCAAAATTTTTCAAGTTCTGCTGAAACCTGTTTACTTTCATTGACTCTGTTGGCATCAGTGACATAGCTTCCAGCATCACAGCAACACACAAGCCATCACGGTATAACAAACTGATAGACCAGTAGTGGTATGAATGATATTATTCAATAATTTCTTTATTCTGCTCTGTCTTCTTTCTTTGGAACGGGCACAATTAGGGATCTCTTCCAATCAAATGTGCAGATGGCTGTCTTCCAAATTTATTTGCATAAACATGTGAGTGCTTCAAGTATAAATTTTTGACACCCTTATTTGCTATCTGATAAATCTCTGAAGATTGTTTTACATTAATGTTTTAGTAGTCCAAATATTGTTTGGACATCTTCCTTCAAGACCACAAATTCCTGATTACTCTTTAAATGGTTGAACATTGTACAATTATTTTTGGTACAATGATTTTGTTTATCATTTTCATCTTTTGAAAAATGTGTAATTAAATGAATTTAATACATATATAGCATCACTCAATATTTCAATCATGTCAAGCAGACTTGTACAATCACTATTACAATCTGTCTCCAAACATTCTTTTTCTACATGGACTCCATGAGATAGTCTCAATTTTACCCCACCATCAACCCTATATATGTCTCCCAAAAAACAACTTATTCTATTTTCTGTTCTGATAGATTTTCTTATACTGAAAAATAGGGGGTGGGGAGCTTATAAAGTAACTTCAAGAGGTGTTCTCCAGTGGCATAACATTGCTGTGATACACTCCTGGGTGAACTTACAAAAACCAAACCAAAGAATATAAACCAAAAATACAGAAAATTTTGAAAACAGATCTGTTCCATTCAGCATCATAGTGGGGTTCCAAAGACAAAGTTTAACAGTTCAAGGCATATTTCTGCTTTCATTTTTTTATACTCATCTCTCCCAAGCACTGTGCTTAGTGACTACCTTCTGACCACCCATTGTCAATCATAGCCATCTTCTCACCAGATTCTTACAATTTAGGTTTGGATTCTAATCCCTTATGCGACTGGCTTATACGGATCCTTCAGTGACCGATGATGGCATGCTTCTTCTGGGTGGACTTGGTTAGCATTTCACTTAAGTGGCTGTTTATTTGTAGACAAGCCTTTAAGAGCTCAGATGCTTTTTTATCTTTTAGTGAGGCACCAACTACATTCATTGTTACTTTTTTTCATTGTTACATTTTGCCACAGCATCCTTAAGTTCTGTGTTCCCTTCCTGAAGGTAAGTGTTACATAAAGCCATGATAGAAGAACTAATTGTTCTTAAGTTGGAGCTAGAATTGACGGTGAGTCCCCAAACCATTTTGGGATACATTATTATTACTTAAGGATTAAAATATGTCATGTCATTCCATAGTGAAATCATGTCCAACAGAATTATGCACTGTATTCAAAAATCAATCTCAAATATATTTTCCCTTCCTAGACTCCTTGGCATTTTCTCCCTTCCACACCAAACCCCCAACAACCCCCCACCTTTGTTATATTTGATTTTCTATGAACTCATAAATTTTGATTTTCATTTACTGAAAAAAAACAAAAAAAATAATTCTAGAGGATGACCCCACTGATATAGCACCTTTGAGATACTCCCTAATATGAACAAATATAAACAGTGGCCATCATTGGATTGCTAGAATAATACACATCTTAATAGAGCATGTAGGGCATGATCTTGTTTGCCCCCCAACCAATAATATTCCACTTTTGATACAGATGTCTTTAGCTCCTAAGACACTACGTATTTTCTGATTAAATCCTTAGGTTACAAGTGTGTCTGCAGGAGTCCAGCTCACTCCCTCGTTTTCCCCCAGGGATCTCAGGGTGCAGCCTCTGGAGCATGCTGTGTGTCTTGAAGATCCAGAATTCAGTCTCCCTGCATTCTAAGGCACCAGTTTGGGTCTCCAGGATGGCCACAGATGCCTGAGTTCAATTATATTCACCTTCTGCATGCCATCAAAGACACTCCCCTCCTAGTGACCCCAGAAGCATCCTCAGTCACTCTTTCCCCCATCTGGAGGTCAGCCCTGCTTCTCTTTCCACCACTACACATGCACCTATGCTCCTGCAAGTGTGACCATTCCCTCTTGCCTCTTTTGTATTGCCCTTCCCATCAGTAAGCCTCATTCCTCCCCCCCTCCCCACAAGGCTGTCTCCCTTTTCAGGGAAGAGATCCAAATGGACCCACAGATCCAAATGGCAGCTAGTCAGCATCCCTCTAGCCCCCATCCATGGACCATTTGATCCAACCTAACTTGCGGCTCTCTCTGGGCAAGCGATCTACGAAATTCTTACCTAAAGCACCAGGTGTCTGCATCATTGGCATTGGGCAGGCTCTAGAAAGCTGGAAGCCCTTCAAGCCTGAGATTGTGCCTGTTCTGCTTCTTATTCCAACCGTTGTGGTCCTTTAGTGCTAGACTAATTTCACTCAGCACAGTGTCTTCCAGATCCTTCCATGTCTCAAGGTTTTTCATGTATACATCACTGTTTTTTAGAGATGCATAGTATGAGTGTATATGTGAGCATTTTGTTTTGTTTATCTTCTCTTCTACTCATGGGAATCAGACTGCTTCAAAAGTCTTGCATTTTTGAACTGTGCTACAATGAAAATGAGGGAGCGACATTTTGTTAATGATAGATTTCTAATTTCTTTTGAGTATATGCCCAATAATGGCATTGATGGATCACATAGTATTACAATTGCATTCACCATATCACAGTGGTTGTTTGTATTTATGTGTCCACCAGCAATGGATAACAGTCCTAATTTTACCCCACCCTTTTACACCATTTGTTATCCTCTGTTTTTTTTTAAATTGGGATACAGTTGTGGGCATTAGGTTGTTTCTCTTGATTGCTATGACTTGTATTTCCTGAATGTCATGCTTATAAGCCATGCTTTGGGCATCTGTCCAGAACCTTTGACCACCTTCTTGGAGAGCGATTAATTTGTTTGTTTATTTTTCTTGTTATAAGCTTGACAAAATCTCAAGATTTTAGCAATTCGTCCCTTGTCTTTCATATAATTTGTAAATATTTCACCCCAGCTGTGGACTCTCTTTTTATCCTTTTAATGTAATATTTTCATGTACAAACTGTTTTTTTTAACCATCCGTGTATGTTTCCTTTGTTATTTCTGATAGGCCATGTATTAACAGAACTAGGACTCCTAACGTTGCCCTAATTTTCTCACTGATAGCTTTAGGTTTTAAATGTCTGTCTTTTAGCTACCTAGAGTTTGTGTTTGTGCATGGAGTGAAATTTGAGTCTTGTTTCATTCTTTTGCAGGTGAATGATATCCAACTCTTCCAACACCATTTATTGAAGAGGATATCTGCTTCCCATTTAATATATTTGGGTGTTTGGCAGATGTTTTTATGTCTGGGGTTTCTGTCCTGATGCGTGTATCTATCATTCTATCAGTTCCTGGCTACTAAAATTGTGCCTGTATAGATGTTGTGAAGTCACGTTGTACAAGACCACCTACTTTATTCTTCCTTTTGAGGAGTTCTTTTCTTTTCCTGGACTTCTTCCCTCTTCCCTCTCAATATGAATATGGCAATCAGGTTTTTCCATTTCTTTGAAGATTGATGCTGAAATTTAGATCAGGATTGCATTCAATTTGTAGATTTCGCTACATAGTATTGACATTTTCACAATTTTGAGTCTTCCAATCCATGGACATGAAATATGCTTTTGTGGAGAATATGTTTATGTGTAGGTTTCTTTTGGTTTCTTGTGAAACTGTTGTGTAATTTTCTTCAAACAGATCTTTTGGGTTTTTGTTAATATTATTCCTACATATTTCAGCTTTCATGTGGATATTGTAAATTGTATTTGTTCTTTGGTATCTTTTTAAGTATTCTCATCACTGGTATATAGGAATCCAATTGATTTGTATCTTGCTTCTTGTTAATCTTGCATCCTGCTACTCTATTAAACTCCTTTATTGTTTCTAGCAATCCTGTCATGGACACCTTAGAATTCTCAGTAAAAATCATATCTGCAAATAGTGAAAATTTCACTTCTCCTTTACCTAAACTTAGTACCTTGATTTCTTGCCACTGTCTTATGACTAGGGCTTCCAATACAGCATGATATTGAATAAAAGTGGGGATACTGGACATTCTTGTTGGATTAGTTTATTCAGTGAATATGTTTTCAGCTTTTCTCCATTGAGTATAATATTGGCTACTTGGATTTTTTGTATGTATCCTTTATTGTATTGAGGTTTTTCCATTCGAATCCTATCTTCTGGAGAGCTTTTACTAGGAATGGATACATTAGGTTATCATATGCTTTTTCTGCATCAACTGTTATGAACATATGGTTCTTATACTTTTTCTTGTTAATGTAGTTGATTACATAAATAATGTTTCGAATGTTGAACCATCCCGGAATCCCTGGTATGAATCCCACTTGGACATGATATATTACTTTCTGATATATTGATTGGTTATGTTAGCTAAGATTTTGTTGAGGGTTTTAAAAAATGTTTTCTATATCATTCATTATTTTCTTCATACTGTAATTTGAAGCTTGATTTTTTTCCTTTTGATATTCTACCTTGACTTACATGGAATGTGTTCTCTCTTTTGGTTTTCTAACTCGATCTCTGCAAATGTCATTATTTAAACTCAAGTTTGTCCCCTTCATTTGCGTTTTGAAAACTTTTCTCCATTTCTTTTATTTCTTTATTCATTTTACTAGTTTAGGGACTCTGTATTCCATACCGAATTTTTGTCTTATTTTGACATATACTTTGGTATTTATTTATGGTTGACCTTTTCCTTGCCTCATGAAGACTATTCTCAATGGGTTACCTGATCTGTTCCGGTCTTCTGTTATTAGTGCTCAGTGTATCATCTCTATCCTTGAAGCCGTCTCCAAGTCCATATGGGATATACTCAAGGTCATGTTATGGCTCTTATATTTGATTTTTGTTTTCTTTAGCCCAACTTGAACTTGTATACAAGTAAGTGATGTTCTACTTCCCAGTTTGACTCTGAACCTTTTTGGGTCAATGATGTTGAGCTTCTCCCTTTTCCCTTTCCACAAATGCAATCTATTGGATTTCTCTACATTCCATCAGATTAGGTCCATGCTTATAGTCACTGTTTATCTTGTTAGTTAAAGACAGCTATAACTAAGAAGTTAGTCTTACAAAATTCTGTCATGCAATCATCAAGGTCATATTTTCCAATTACTGATCCTTCCTCTTCATTTCCAACTTCACTTTTCAATCACAATAATTATCTATACATATTTATTTCATATTTGATCAATTTCAGAGTGAAGAATTTTGTAGAATTCTGCAATTTCTTCATTGCATGCTTTAGAGGTTGGTACATAAATTTGACTTCTAATAGTATTTTCTAGTTTCCTGGTGGGCATATAGATTTTTTTCACACAGAGTTTTATATTTCATTATAAATTTTGCTCTTCTTTCTGACTTGTGATTCTATTCTTTTTGAATTTTCCATTCATGATATAATAAACAGATTGATTATCTGATTCAAAATGATGAATAATAGTATATTTCAACTCACAAGTTCTCAACATATTGACCTCTATTTTTTCTATTTTATTTCTAATTAATTACAATTTTCCTAAATTTATATTTTGTAAATTCTATGTTTTGATCATTAATGGATGTTTGAAAAAATGTTTGGGGCAGTTTTTTTGCATTAAAACTAACATAATATCAGAAATTTAAGCTTGTGAATGTTTTGCTCCATTAGTTTCATTAATGTCTACTCTTTCATGAAGAAGTTCATCCTTCCCAGTGCCAGTTTGAGTATCTCCAACCTGGTTGGCACTTCTTATGGTAATATATTAGACAATCTGTGGTGCTATCTACAAGCATTTCAATGGATTTTTTAAGTGATTACATTTAGTGATTTTACCTAATTTCTGTGGTTCTCATTCTGTTAACATTTTCTTTAATTTGACAATTAAATGAGATAACAAATCAAAGAAGTATAAATTGTTGCCTAAATATATGAAATACTGAAAAAGTTCAGCTATCATGAGACTTGTAAACAATTAAATCAGCCATGGGAAGTGGGTGAAGGGAGACATTGGACATTGTAATATAGGACAAAGTAATAAAAAATTATCAATGATCAAGGGTTTATGAGGAAGGGTGCTTTAGGAAGGGAGAGGAACAATGAGGAGTGGTGCCAAGGTCTTAAATAGAAAGCAAATGTTATGAGAATGATGAAGGCAATGGATATACAAATGTGCTTGACTAAATGGATGTTGTATGGAATATGATAAGAGCTGTAAGAGCTCCAAAGTAGATGACCTTTAAGTAAAAAGAAAGATAGCTTTTCTTTAAAATTAGATAATTAATCAAAATAAATTTGCCTTTAAAATTTTAAAAACAACTTTAAATCCGATGGATTATCTTTGCTATACTTACTTACATATTCAGTTTTTTGATGATCATTTAAATTGACTAAATTATCATACAAGGACTTCATAGAATTCTGTAGATAAATTCAGCTTTTAAAAAATCTTCCTACTGGAATGTGTGCTCTTGGGGATGTACAGATTCAACCCCAGATGACTGACATATCCTGGAAGAGTGAGATTCTCAAGCCTACCAGCACAATAGCAAAAAAAAAACTCCACTTTTGTAGAGTGCACGTAAGAAAATATTTATTTCGTTTTATTTTTAATCACTTTATCGGGTGCTCTTAAAACTCTTATAGCATTTCATGCATCAGCTTTTTCAAGCATATTTATGCATATGCTGCCATCATCATTTCCAAAACATTTTCTACTTGAGCCCTTGGTATAAGCTTCCTTTCCCCCTCTCCCTCCCCCACTATCCCAACCTTGTGAATTCTTCATCAATTATATGTTGTTGTTGTTGTTTCATATCTTACACAGTCTACTCTCTCCCTTCACTCACATTTTTGTTATTCATGTTCAGCTTTTCTCCCCTTCCCTCCACTTAACCATCCTCCTCCCCTCATGAGATCACTACCCCACCACTGTTCCTGATGGATTTTTCTGTCCTGAATTCCATGTGTCCAGAGCTCTGATCTGTACCAATGTGTGCTCTCTGGCCTAGTCAGATTTGTAAGTTAGACCTGGTTTATGGTTGTGAGTGGGAATTGGGGGAAGGGAGATATTCAGGAAAAAGAGAAATGATGTGTGATTTGTCAATGCCACTCTACTCCTTGGTTGAATCCTTCCTTCCTTATAATGGTTATAAGTGACCAGATTTTAAAATTCGTGAAGCAGGACACCATGGACTGGGGGGTAGAGGGGTGAGTAGAAAAGGAGGCATATTGCCTTCCAGTTCTCCTGCTGTTCCCTAGCTTGCCATGCATTCTTTCCAAAAATCAGGACATTTTAAAAATGCCACGGGATCCAGGAAAAATTGTTAAGAATCAGGACTGTTCAACCAAAAAGCAGGACATCTGGTCACTTTATTTATAACCCTTCTGTTGGGGGATAACCAATTTTCTATAGAAGGATCTTGGGTCTCCACTCCAACCCCCCTCATTCACATCATCTATAATTGTTTATTTTGGATCTTTTGACACTTGTCACCTGATCCTGTAGACATTTTTTTTGACGGGGGGGGGGGGGGGGCAGCATCACTGCTCTCTGGAAGTGGCAGTAGGTGGCCCAGCCCCACTGTTGGAATTGAACCTCCACCCCAGTGGGCCACATTCCCGCGCACTACCACTATGCCACCAGGGCTCAGCCCATTGTAGACACCTTATGATCAAACATGCCCATGTGCTTCGTCCCTGTGGACTTATTTGCTTCCCTGCTATATGGTTGCTTATTTAACTTCAAGCCTTTCAGACCCCAGATGCTGTATCTATTGATAGTCGGGCATCATTAGTTTTCTTAATAATATTTTTTTACATTTATTTTCATTTTTTTAACTATTTGGGGGAGAGGTGGCATCACTGCCCTCTTGTGGGAGTGGGAAACACAACTTTGCTCCTGGAGAGCTGCTGCTGGATTTGAACTACCAAGCCAGTGGGCTGTAGTCCTGCACTCGACTACTACGCCACCGGGGCTCAGCCCAATCACATTTTTTTATGCACCCACTTTACCTTCAGGGATAGTGTCGGGAAGGTGAGTATCAAAGAGTGTCAGTTTATCAGAGCAAAGTGTTCTGTTAAAGGAGCCCTTGAGTGGAGGCCTAAAGTTCGTCTTGTGTTATAAATATATGTGCATTGGCCTCTATCCCTTTCATTATAAATTACCATATTTACAAATATGTATCCCTATAGCTCTACCTCTATAAGTAGCTTTCCCCTCCTCTTTGTTTCCTCAATTTCCTTCCACCTTCCTCTTAGCCTACTGCCATGCTCCCCCTATGGGCTTGTCTGGGTAGGCTAGAGAAACAAAATGCAGAAACACTCATACTTTATGAGAAAGCTTTATATAAAGGATAACTGTACATTAAACAACCTAACCCAATTTCGTCCAAGCTCACAAGTCTGACATCAGCTCATATGTCTGAAATCGGTCTACACAATCTTCCTCAAACTCACAAACACATGAAATGATGCAGAATGAAGGAAGAAAGCCATATCAGTGAGTGGTAAGCATCTCAGGAGTGGCAGACGTCTCCACATGGCTTCTCCAGCACGCAGGGTGGCATCAGGGTGGGCTCATGTGACTTCTCCTTAGGGACATTTCACTGGAAGGGAACTTTGCCAGCTGAGGCAGGGAACTAGCTAAGGCAGCCGCAACTGGTCCGACCTTCAGAGAGCAAGAGACCAGACCGGGGAAGCTTGCCAAACCATTTATCTCTCTGCCCTGTCAATGAATATCACCTTGTTCATTGGCCAGGGCATCACGAAAGCTTGAATATCACGCCCTCCATTTGACTGTCAGTATTTTCTATCAGATACATTGTT
>PVJH01038097.1:0-17428 GCA_004026705.1 Nesogale talazaci | reverse complement strand
GGGCAGATAATGGGGGCCTGGAGGGAGGGAGAATGTTTTGAGAGTGATGATGGTAATGGGTGTGTAAAAGTGGCCTGAATACAACTGATGTTGTTGGGGATTGGGATGGGAGTTGTAGGGCCCCCCCAATAAAATGATCAATTTTTTTAAAAAGTGGGGGGAGGGAAAGGGGAGGGTTTTTTTTAAAAGGGACTTGTATCAAGGGCTCAGGTGGAAAATATTGGGAAATATATGTGGAAATATGTGTACAAATGTGCTTGATACAAATGATGTACTGAATGTTGTAGTAGCTGTAAGAGCCCCCAATAAAAAATGGAAAAAAAAAAAAAAAAAAAAGAATTAGAGCCTCAGAAACCCATGATATCAGTTGTACGCTGCTATTTGGGGACACTAGGATTAATAGTTGACTCAAGGGCAGTTTGTTAGTGATTCAATTTTACTTTAATATAATTCTACTCCACTGAATGTGTAAGGGGAAAAATATCCTTATCCACTAGCTTATCAATGAGAATGAATTGGCTTCCAACAGAAATCTATATGACAAAGTTGTTTATTTCATCTCTCATTACTATTTAATTGTTCCATAGTTTCTGTAGTCCAGCCTTCCTCGGACATTACATTTCACCAAGCCTAGTATAACTTTCATTCTGATTTCATTCTAATAGTCTGAGATGGAGTTCCATGCTATGTTATATATATTCAAAGCAACAATATCAAGAATCTATGATACTGAAGGAAGAAATCAAAACTGTACTAAAAGCATTAGCCAAAAACTAGGTTTCAAGAATTCATGGCATACCAAATGAAATGTTTCAACCAGATGAACTCACTCATCTAAGCCAAGAAATTTGAAAAAGAGCTACTTGGACAACTGACCGGATGAGATCCTTATTTGTACACATTCCAAAGAAATGTCACCCCAACAAATAAACAGATTATAGAACCAATATCAATGATATCACACACAAGTACATTTATGCTGAAGATCATCCAACAATATAAACAAAAGCACATTATGACAGAATTGCCAGAAGTTCAGGAGGGATTCAAAGAGGATATGGGACAAGCATTATCAGTCATGGCATCAGATGGACCTTGGATCAAAGCAAAGAGTACCACAAAGTTGCTTACTTGTGTTTTATTGATTATTCTGGGAATTGGGCTGTGGGGATTATAATAATCTATGGATAAACTAGAGAATAGTGGGAATTCTGGAGCATGTCATTGGGCTCATGTGAACCTGTACATTGACCAAGAGGTGGTGTATAAACAGAACACAGGGATACTGCATGATTTACAATCAGAAAATGTGTGAAACAATGGTGAATCTTCTCACCATCCTTATTCAATCTGTATGCTAAGAAAATCAGCAGACAAATCAAGTTATATGAAAATGTGGCATAAGGATTAGGAGGCTTATTAATAAGCTATGATATGCAGATGACAAACTTTGTTTCCTAAATGTGAAGAGGACTTGAAGCACTTGGGGACAAAGATCAAGAATTGAACTCTTCGGTGTGTATTACAACTCATTATAAAGAAAACTCAAATTCTCACAACTGGACCAATAAATAATAGGTAACAGCATGTTTGGCAGAGAAATGATAAAATTGTCAAGGGTTTTATCTTGCTTGAGTACATAATCAATGCTCACGGAAACAGCAGTCAGGAGATCGGACAATGTATTGCACTGAGTTAATCTGCTGCTTGAGATCTCTTTAATTTCAGTCTACTCATTTTCTTAGTCTTCCAATATCTATTTCTATAATCTACTTCAGTATCTATTATATTCTTTCAATATTTAGTGTTAGCTTATTAGCTCTCTTAATCTTTTTGCAACTAAGAGCAGGCAAATGCCGAATTTTCATCTCTTTTATTATCGCATCTAAATTTTCATTTGAGTGTGTACTAGTTTCTCCAAATACACATTTATCTTATGTATGAGGAAATCCTGCTCTAAAACACAGCATTAGCAAACTTATTTTAAAATACAGATACTGCGAACTATTATGACTCAGAAATTTAGAAGGAACCTTTCTAAGTAAATGATGTCTAGATCGGTCTCTTGAGCAACTTATATTAAGCACAGGAGATCTATCTAATAAGTGGGAATTCGCTTTGTAGGTAGCATCTGCAGTATTAGGTACCGCTGTCCTCTAAAAGAAAGTCACACATAGTTATGCTCTAGGCATAAGAAGCAAAATTTTCCTCAACTCACTGTCATTGAGTCAGGGTTAATTCCTGGCAACTTGATAGGACAGGGGAGAACCACCTCTGTGGGTTTCTGAGATTGTAGCTGTGCAGGAGCAGTGAGCCTGCTGAGAAGCTCATGGCCAGCAGCTCAAGGCATAACTATATATTACTACTAATATTACTACTAGCTGTCAGGTTTATACAAAGCATTAATAATTTAAACGTTACTTTATCTTTTTACAGCTGTAGAAAAATAAATGATAAAAGCACATTTGATGGATTATTCAATTAGGGTTTCAAACGTTTTAGTCTCAGGACTACTTCATACTCTTAAATACTATATAATGAGTCTTCCAAAGAATGTATCTTCTTTGAATATGAGAACATGTTCTGAAATTCATTGTGGAGATGATTGAACAAATTTTCCTAATATGATTTAATGATCAAATTGCATGATATGTGCAGTATACATCAACAAAATTACTTAAAAACAATAAAGTGTCTTATGCACTTTATATTTGTAATATCTATCATGCTAGAAATTAAATGAGGAATTTTTAATTAAATAAATAATTAAATATTTATTAAAACACTCAAAAGTAATAAAACTCCATTACATATTGACAAGCCACATATTTTTATAAAATTATACCATGCAAAAGGTGAGAAGAGTGGCATTATTTTACAGTTTTTAAAATATATTTAATGTATAACACAATAGAAGACAGATCTTTACATGTGTCTCTTCAAGCAATCTGTTCTGATATTGTATGTCATATAGCTTTGGAAAACATCATTATAAAAATGATGAGTGCTTTCTGCTATTCTCACATACTAGCATTGCAAAACATTTTGTTCTTAGCATCATATAAAGAAAATAACAAAGATTCACTGATTTGACTGTGTTAGAATTAAAATTTGCTGAATAACTATATATAACTAGTAAAAATGATAAAGAAAATAAACAACTATCAAGTCAAATTTAACTAAAATTATTCTTTTCAAAATAAATTAAATAAAGCCCAATACCAAGAGAGTATGATGAAAAGGGCTATGTATGTTCACAATATTTGAAAAAAGGCAAGTAAAAATTTTACAAAATAAATAAAAGTGGTTAACAGAGTAATATTTCACTTTTTAATTTGTTTTACTAAGTATGATATAAATTCAATATGCATGCTTTTAAAGAGCACTGTAAGATTCATCAAGGTGTTTCCAAAGAGGTAGAAATCCTCATCATTTCATTTTGCTTTTTAACAAATTAATTAATTAACAAGAAAATTAACTGACTCATGGGCAGATATTTTAATGTGCACTAGTAAGGCAGAAGAGACTCACTAGTGGGAGTCTGTAAGAAACATGATTTCTTTTAAGGTAACAAACATGATTTCTTTTAAGGTAACAAATTGCCTATTTGTGAAATAGGCAAATGCTTTCACAAACACAGAGTAAAAACCATGATCATGGTAGGAAGCCTGCTTTCAGATGGGGAAGAATGAATTAAGGGTCTAGAGTCCAGAAAAGGAGACAAACAAGAGCAATAGAAGGACAGAGCATCATCTAGTTTTCTGTTTGGTATAAAACTTTCTCTCTAAGTCGATTAAACTAAAAGACAGAATATCCTTGAGCAGTGAAGCGAGTGAAGCTACAGGGTATAAGGTAAGTTTTTTAGCGACTCTAAAAAAAGATGGGGGTGGGAGATACTCCTTATAGTAATGGATATGAAGTGTGCCTTTGTAAAAAGAGTAAAATATCATTTCCAAATTGTACACTAAAAAAAAGGAAAGCTATGGCTATATTAACATTTGGTCCCTACCTGATCCTAGAAGGAGATCATCAGAAAACATGAAGATATGTTAATTTTCTCTGTGATTACCTGGATTCATGACAATGAACAAGATTCATTTCTTCACTAATAACAGGAACTGTGGACAATTCATTGAAGAATATTAACAATTACAAGTGTGAAATTCATATTTTAATGTATATTACCTTTGCCTTATGAATCAGGGTGGAGAATATATTTTGGATATATTTAATATTGAATCTTTTAACAGTTGAGCGGGACCAATAGGAGTGACATAAATGAGGCGCTAAAAATAGGCAACAAAGAAACTGACTGAATTAACCTCTAAGGATTGAAGTCCCTGGGTGGTGCCAATTGTGGCTGCTAAACAAAAGGTTGGAGGTTAAGTGAGGAAAGGGTCATTAAAAAGTAAACATCTGTCTTTACAAATGGAAGATAAAGCAGGGAAGCCACCACCCCATGATGTAGATTTAACAGTCTCTGCTCTGTGGGGAGTAGAACAAACAATTGCCCATGCAAATGTCCCATGCCAGGCAGAAATGGCTGGTCCTTGTGCTACAGCTTTTACAAAGATTGGCCAGAAGCTGTCTGGAGAATAGTGTGGATTTAGCTTGAAAGCTAAAATGAACCTTGAAGAAACAGTTGGAAATGTAAGATCATTCCAATCTGCACATCTGAGTAGTCCAAAAAGTATCTGTTTGTCTCCACCCTAGAATTATTCTGCTAATCCTCACCTTATTTTCCTCTAGTCTAAATAAAATACTACAGTTAAATGCCATACCCCGCCATGTTAGAAAGCACAAAATAATTATTTGTAAAATCCTTAAATTGCTGGGTTTTTGCTGCTCATATGCTATGGGGATTACTTTACAGCCTTCTTTTTAAATAAGCATCATTGCTTCTTGGTGCCCTCAAAGATAGAATTACACTTGAATTAAATTACCTTTGGCTCCTGGTAGCCCAAGGGTCTGTCTTTATAGATTAATTTGATGAATGTGCAATATTTCTGAGACTAAAAACCACTATTTCTCAATAATACACCAAGTAAGCCGCTTAACACCTGTGATGAGACCTGACTCTAAATCTAGATGTACATGACTGGTAAACTGGACTTGCATTTGTTGCCCTTCTTAATTCCACATTTTATATAATCAATGTCTCTTCCCAAGTATTTTTCCCCTGATGTTTCTCCATTCAAATTCTCGTTTAGAATTTGTTAGTTCCTGATATTTAAGGCTGCATGACTGCAACAGTGTTACAGTATTGTAAATATGCAATACTTACTCACTGATACGATGTCATTCTGACTCATAGTGACTTCATAGGATGAAGTAGAGCTTTGGGTTTACAATTCTGCAAATCTTTAGGGGAGTAGAAAGCTGCATTTTCTCCCACAGAGCAAATGATGTGTGGGAACTGTTGACCTGTGGTCAGTAATCTAAATCTTAGCACACTACACCACTAGAACTCCTCTTTTTTCCCCTGGCATACAATAAATCTATGTGCATATATTTATAGATTTAGCACTAAAGATTTAGCCGACGGACATTGGGCTTCGACTCAAATACTGTCTCAATGCAATATCACTTTATTCTATTGAACTGTCATTCCATGATGCTCACCTGCCCAATATGATCACTGAAGACAAATGGGTACATAAGAAAGTATGATGAAGAAAGCTCATGGCACCCAGCTATCAAAAGATAGAGCATCTGGAGTATTAAATGCTTGAAGATTAATAAAGAACCATCTAGCTGAGAAGCCCACATGGAAGAAGCAATACCAGCCTGTGTGGTCATGAGGTGTTGAAGGGATCTGGTTTCAGGCATCAAAGAAGGAAAAAACCATATCATTGTGAGCTCACCTTTAAGATACTATCGCTGAAGATAAATAGGTGCATAAGCAAACATAGTGGAAAAAGCTTATGGTGCCCAGTCATCTAGCACAGAGGTAGCGAAGCCCAAATGGAAGAAGCACACCAGTCTGTGTGATCATGAGGTGTCAAAGGGATCAGATATCAATCATAAAGGAACAAAAATCAGAACATTGTGAATGAGGGAGTATGCAGAGTGGGGACCCAAAACCCACTTGTGGAGGAAGAGTTATGGGAAAGAGATGAGCCAGTTAAGATGCAGTATAGCAACAATGAAACATACAACTTTACTCTAGTTCTTAAATGATTCCTCGCCCCAACTATCATGATCCCAATTCTACCTTACAAATCTGGCTAGACTGAAAGATATACACTGGTACATAAGGGAATTGGAAATACAGGAATCCAGGACAGATGAAACACTTAGGACCAGTGTGAGGAATGGCGATACCAGGAGGGTGGAAGGAAGATGGATTAAAAAGAGGGAGCCAATTGGAAGAATCTAAATATATCCTCATCTCTGGAGAAAGGATAGTGGAGGAGTGGGTGAAGGGGGACATTGGGCAGTGTAAGATATGACAGAATAATAATATTTATAAGTTATCAAGGGTTTATGAGGAAGCGGGAATAAGCAGGTAGTGGAAAAATGAGGAGTTGATGCCAAGGGCTCAAGTAGAAAGCAACTCTTTTGAGAATGATGATGGTAGCAGGTGAATAAATGTGCTTAACACAATGAATATATGTATGGGTTGTAATATGCAATGTATGAGCTCCCAATAAAATTATTTATAAAAAATTCCTAAAATAAATAAACACCCATTCAAAATGAATTGTACTGCTGGTGGAACCACAAGCACTATGTTAGATTATAACAAAGAATGGCTATTTTTTAGGCAGGATGTAAGGATAACATGATAAAGTTTCTTTCTCACCTTATACTAGAGAAAGCAGTAAAGGTATTGCTATTGAAGTTTCAGTTCATACAATGCCTGGTTTTCATTCTAATGAAATATGTTTGAGCATGTGTCAGCAATAAGTGGATAACTGCAATCAAGTTCTCAGTAATATGTCAACTTTTATAATGCCTTCAAACAAACAAACAAAAGGATCAGTCAAAAGAGAAACTTATAAGGGGGATATTGTGGGAAAGTTAAAGTGAAGGCAGAGAAGTCAATGCAGAAGATCTGGCCAACTAATATTTTGAAACTTCAAAGGGATCCCTTCAGATATCTTTCTTGAAGGAAACAAGAGGATCACAGGGGCTTGCTAAGAAAGACCTTTAAGAAAACTGCAAACAAGATATTTTTTCCATCATCACAAGGGCACCCAAATGCTGCACCTGCTTCGATATGTTCAGCAGACTGAAGTGAGGACTCACACTAACAGACCACCAGTGGCAAACCGAAAGATGAGTTTATTTAGAAAGGAAGAAAACTCACCTGACACAATGAATAGGAACTCAAATGTGTTGCCATTCAAGGAGGTTTATACCAAGATTTTTATTTTGGATGTGGTGTACTTAGCCTGTCTGTGTCTCTAGGTTATGAGTGGAGCAATCCCAGGTTTGGTATAGTCCTCAGGTTCAGTTACAAACCTTCTCATGCTCTGTCCATGATGGAGTCTTACATGGGCATGTATAAAGAATAAAGAAGTCAATGGGCTAAAAAAAGGCTCATGGATTTTTGGACGTCATAGTTTAAAATTAGCCTATATGTTCGACACCTGCTGCCTGAAGAATTAAAATTACATTCGGCTATTGAGACCATGCCTCCCAGTGCCCTTCCCTCTGGGCACCTGCTCATTCTTTGAGGGTAGCAAGACTTTCCTATGAAAATATCCTTAGGAATCCTTACTCATGTACCTTCAACTTCACTTTGCCCCATTCAGACTTCATTCTCCACCTCCCACCCACTGTCAAATTCAAAGAACATTTTAAAGAAACATAGCTTGACTCTCTTGAGGAGTCCCATCCTGCCATTTTGACAAGGTGTCAGGAGAAGAATACAAAAGTTTTCAGAGGCTGTCTAGAGAGGTGGCCACACTGCCTCATAAGCATGTAGACATTGATGAAGAATATTTATAGAAACAGTAACATTTTTTATAGTTTTGCTTAATAAATTATTCTGGTTTTTTTTCAGAAATACTTTTTGACTTGCCCTGGTATGTGCTAGATAGAGAAACACTCCAGAAACCTACCAGTGTAGGTCACTTTACAATAAGTATAAGGAAACAGACCCATATTTTAGGTGAAATAAATTTATCAAAAAATGAAATATTTATTCATAAGGTGTTTAACACTCCACATCATAAAATGAGGCAGCTCAATGCATAACCTTCTGAATGCTACATAGGGTCAACTCTCTCAAAATGCTCTTTGTATTACTTACTGTCAAACTAGACAAAGAATAGAAGTTGATTTTATATTTATCAGCTTACAATGTAAGCAATTATTCTTTCTCATTGCTTCCATATTTGTTTAAATTTGCCATGGATATAAAATATCCAGAATAACTAAACACAATTTGTTGCAGAATAGGTAAAATGAGAACAATCTCACACTGCCATGCAAATTTGGCACATCCCCCCTGAATTCTCTTCATGTATGTTATCATGTAAATGCAAACTGGAGTTAGAAAATCCAGTAATCCTTTTTCAGGTGACTCCTTCTTACTTCTCTTACTCACCTAGACCTTTGACAAATCATATCCCTTCCCTAAGAGTAAGAGGCTGATACATGAAAGCTTTACACACACACACATCACACAAATATGTACATATGCTTCGTTATGAAACTATATAGAATTTTTGTCCACAATGAAAAGTCAATATTTATTTTTAAGGGGCTGAGCCCTGGTGGTGTAGTGGTTGACTGCGGGACTGTGACCCACAGGGTTGGCAGTTCAAAACCAGCAGCAAGGCTGAGCCTCCTGTTCCCACCAGGGGGCAGTGATGCCCACAAAAAAAAGAAAAAAAATCAAAAAATGCTTATTTTTAAGAATGTAATAAAACATAACTACTTGGGAAAAGAACAAATAAACAAAACACAAAACCCAGCCATAGAAAATTAATACAAGTAAAGCAATAATCACTGAAAATTCTAACTTAACTAATACCTTTTCTTACTTATAATTTCATATATGTTTTCTGCATAGAGTAAAATTAAAAAGATGAGCTTTAATTTTAATCTTCAAAAATTACATTAAAATTTAAACAATTTCCATTGTTCTAAAAAACAAATATATACACACTTTTAAGAAAATACATCTAGCTGTCATTAATGGGAAAGATTCTCAGTAAGGATTATTTTATAAAAGTAGTGTCAAAAAGGTATACGCATATTTTAATTAGCATTACTTAAGGAAAATTATGTAGTCCTTTGTAGTAAGGCAACAATCAAGAAATTTGCTCCAGTTTTGAAAGAAAAAATTCATCTTAGTCTAGGTGAATGCCACGTTAAATTATGTCAGGGTTTCCTATGACCTATAAAACAACCACCAAAGAATACAAACTATGAACTTGTAAGGTGTTAGAAGTTATTTCAGATAAATCATTCCCTTTTAGATGTATTGCATTCTTTGCATTCCTCATTTTTTTTTGCATTCCTCATTTTCTTGACACCTAGGATCACAAACTCCCTCTTCAACAGAATATTCAAGAACTGACATGAAATTCCAGTCTTCATGCTTCAAGAGGAAAGGGCTTCACTAAGTCTAAGAAAAAGTTTAGATGCTGATTTTAAGAGGTGGTGTTTTCAAAGACAATAGAGTTCTACAATACATATAGATGCCCATTTTTTTCCCTTTCTTGAAATTGACACCGTAAAATTCCCCAGTTATTATTTTTTCTTACTTTTTAGATGAGTTCTTCTTTCTAAAACATGTGCATAAATCAGCTTTACAAGCCTCAAATACCAAAGGGTAAGTGAGGAGGAAATCAAGGGATAGTCAGGCTTCCTCTGACATATCCCCTTTCTCCTTTCTGAATCTCTTGTTTGGGTTCCATTGCACATGACATTTTTTCTGCCACACAATTTCCATCCTACAACTTATTTTTGGAATACAGTTAATGAAAGACATTCAGGTCAACAAGGCATAAGATATGGAGAAATTATCTCATCATTCAACATAGGTTTCAAAAATCTGTAATTCAAGTCGAGGCCAACACCCACATGATACTTGGTTTTGTTTTGCTCTCATAGCCTGTATACCAATTTTCCTCAGGAATCTCTGAGGCAAAGATTTGGCTTTGCGGAAGCACATACACGAGGTGTGTCCTAGCAATATCCATAACGATAGTATCCTAGGTCCTTCATCTACCATTATAGTGACGTCATCTGCCTATACTTTTGATCGCTCAGCGCAGCATATGTCCATCATTTGAACATACAACAACCTTCTCTGAGCAGTCAAGGAAAATAATAATCTTGGTAATTGTTCCTAATAACCAATGTCTTCTACTCTTCCCTGTTTTAGAAGATCCATTTCTTATAGTTTATTTTGCATATTGTCGTTTCACCTAACTCCTCAGGGCTTTTATCATGACCGGGGGGAGCGTTCAGACCCCCGGAGCACTGTTGACCTCAGTGGAGGAGGAGATTCAGATATTGCTTACAGCACCGAGTTACTGAAAGTGAGTGCCACTCGCGACCAACATTTGGGTAATTCTTTTCATTATTTTGCACACAGAATCTTTTTTCTTATTAATTCAAACATCAAATGCAGATATTTTCTCAGCCCTTCACTATTTTCCAAGCTCCTTCACTATATCTCCCAGTTCTCATATAACTTCTTCTAATGCGGAAATTGTTGGATGCATTCTTTTCTCAGTGCCCCTCACTGTAGTTTATAATAACCCAAGCTCACGTCACAAAAGACATGGTAAGTGACTAGTAAGATTATAATAGTATATGAGTAAAGTGAGCCAAAGTGAAAAACACAACTGGATCCAGTAGAACCTACCTTTGTATAAGAGAACACTGATGAAAAACTCATAATAGAATTTTTTCACTTACTTTTAAATAGAGCTGAATACAGTTACTGTAAGGTTCTACAAATTGTAGCTCTAAACCATTAAAAAAAGCACAAGTCATTGTGTGCATTTCTAAAATATAAAAAATGTAACTCATGAAAAACTAACATTAATATTGATGTGCTTAGCACAATTATTTAAAAATATGAAGGTGCTTTAGAAAAGTACTTATAAGGAATATGTCTGACCATAAATTTCTAGCATGTAAAATATTTCTAAAACCCTAGAAATTCTATTCTATATAACTTCCAAGCTATCAAGTAAAGTAAGCACTGTAGTAATAATGTTATTCCTAATGAATACATATATAATAGTCATTACCATATTATAATTTACATCTATGCCAAACATATGTGTACATATGTGATTTTCTCCTATGAATAATTATATTTACCAAGTATGTGAATGTCTTAGATATAGTATATCCAAATTAATTTTTAGTATACAGTATTCACTGACTGTCGTATAGTATACAAGTAATCTCAAAACACATCTCACATGAAATTAATACAATAAGAGAACATTCTACCTTCTCAAACAAATTACACAGTTTCATATTGAAGACATAAGTAAAAAGTCCTAGATAGGATCCATATACTTTCAAAAACCTGCCTCTTGTCTGTCAGTTTCTCATACTGTGATGGATGGTGTGTTGCTTGATGCTGAAGCCTGTGTAACTGGTAATATACATGGCAGCAGGGTCTCCGGAAATGCACAGGTTTCACCAGAGCTTCTAGACTCAGAAGAGTCCAAAAAGAGGAATAGGCTGTCCACTTCTAAGGTACTAGCAACAGAAAATGTTATGGGCAGAAACTGAAACAATACCTGTACTGAAAACCTCATAAAAAGTAAAAGACATTTTCAGAGGTAGTGTCATAAAATAATCCCCACAGGTCTGAAGACACTCATGTCTGAGAAAGAGACATCACCTTAAATTTGAATTGGCCATAATGACATGAATGGAATGAATGTAAAGTATTCAGCTTTTCATTAGCTGGTAATTGAGCCAAAAGAGAAAAAAATCTGTAAGCATCAATCAATATTCAAAACTAGAATGTATGGAGTTCTTGTTAATTATCAAAACTCAAAAGGAAAGATATATTTTATAGGCTTTATAGAACTGAAAAGAATGAGTATTGATTATTTTTGAATCAGAAAATCAAATTGTTTACCAAGTTGAGAATGCAACAATCAACAGGACTAACTTTACATGCATCATCAAAAAGGACATTTCATTATCTATCTTAAAGCACAATGTTTTCTGTGATAGGATTTTATCTATTCACAATCAAGAAATTCAGGCAATACAATTGCTATTCAAATTTATGCACAAGCAAGAAAGTTAGTAATGAAGAATTTGAAGAATTCTACCAAGAATTTTGGTCTAAAATTGATCAACATACAATCAAGATGCATGGATAATTATTGATTTGAAACAAAGAGTAAAGATTAGTAATTGGAATATATGGACTGCTGATAAAAAATGAAGCTGATAAAAAATTGGATGATAGAAAGAAAAAAATTTGAAATATTGGATGAAAAAATTTTGCAAGACCAATAACTTCTTCAATATAACTTTTTAAACAACACAAATACAGACTATACACATGGACTTTGGCAGATGGGATGCACAGAAACCAAATTAACTACATCTATAGGGAGAAATGATGGAGAAACACACTATCAGCAACCAAAACCAGGCTAGCACACAACTGTGAAACAGACAGACCATCAACTGGTCAAGATAAAGCTGAAAGACGCCGACTAGACAGGCCACATGTAATCTTGAGTGTGTCCCGTTTGAATGTTGGGAGCAGATTTGATGCATTGAACAGAAGTGGCAGAGAGAAAATGGAAAGAATACAGTCTCTGTACCAAAACAAACTACTGGACTTTCCAACGTTTTAGGAGGTAGCTTATGAACACAGACCAAAAGCGCAAGTTGCACTGGAAAGTTTTTTCCAAACCTAAGTTCCTGGGAACTGATGGAGTCCCAATTAAAATGTGTCAACACCCTGGTAAAGGACTGGATGAACTTATTCAATTATGACAGAAAATTTGGAAGAAAGCTAATTGATAAACAAAATGGAACAAAACATATCCCTATCTGCATGGATTCCAAAGAAAGGTGACCCAATAGAAAGTTAAAATTATAAAACTATATCTTTGATACCACATGTGAGTAACATTTTGCTGTAGATCAGCACACAATGATTGCAGCAGTACATTGGCACGTAGTTGCCAGAAATCAGACTGGATTCAAAAAAGCAAGTGGAATAAGGGATATCATTGTTGATGTCAGATGGATCTTAGGTCAGTACATAGAATTCCAGAAAGATGTCTATTTGTGTTTTGCTGACTGTTCTAAGGCATCAGACTGTGTGAATCAAAACAAACTATAGATAGTCTTGCAAAGAATGGGAATCACAGAACTCTACCTTGTGCTCCTTCAGAAGCTATATATGGATCAGGACAACAAATAAAGGGAATACTATAATGGTTAAAAGCAGCAAAGGTGAAAAAAAATCAGGAAAGGTGTGCAACAGGGTCTTATGATCTCACCATACTTATTCAATCTGTGTGCTCAGCGAAGCAAAAGAGAAGCTAGATTATAAGAAGAATCAAGACTGAGGAAGACTTATTAGCAACCTGTGATATGCAGATAAGACTATCTATATATATATATATATATATACATATATATATATATCCTCAGAACTTAACCAATTGATAACATTACTATAAATGGAGAAGGATTAAAATTGACAAAAAAAATTGTTTTTCTTGGATCCACAGTCAATGTCATGAAATCAGCTGTCAAAAGACTAAACAACACATTTTATTGGTTATATGTGCGGCCCAAGATCTCTTGAAGGTGTTGAAATGCATGAATGTTACTATAAGGACTAAGGCAAGTCTGACCCACACCATGGTGTTCTCGATTGCCTCTTACACATGTGAAAGTTGGACATGAAAAAAGGAAACAAATAAATGAACAAATCAATGTATTTGAATCATGGTGTGGGCAAAGAATACTGAACGTGCCTCGAATGGCAAAAGCAAACAAACAAACAAATATGTCCTGGAAAAAATATAGCCAGATTACTGCTCAGAGGTAAGGATGGCAAGACTTCTCGAGTTAAGGATGACAAGACTTCTCAGGCACTTTGGACACATTGTTAGTAGACACCATGCTTGATAAAGTAGTGGGACATTCAAAAGAGGAATTCATGCAGCAAGATGAATTGGCACAGGGGCTGTATCAGTGGATTCAAGCATAAGAACAGTTGGAGAATAATACAGGACCAGGCAGTGTTGTATACAAGGTCATTATGGAAACAACTCTTTGGTGCCCAACAAGAACTTTTTTTAACCTTTGTTTTATTCATATGTACATTTTTAAAGTTTATGGGCTTGATACACTTTTGGAATATATCTAAAACATTAAGTAACACATCAAAATCAGATATTTAATTACATTGTAATATCTAATTACAGATATTACAGATATTAATAATAAATCATTTACATTGTACTAGATTAACTTGTAGCCCTAGATACAAAGGAGCTTGTTTAGAAACAAAATTCGTTTTGAATACGTACTCAAATTAATATTATGTCCTGGGTTTTATTTATAAATTTTATTTATATATCTCACTTAAAACAAAGCATCAATATATATGTAAATGCATAAACCCTATAGTCAGTAAGACTAATAGTAGAATCCTTGTTATGTCAAGTAGGTATGTGACTTTTAGTAAATTGAACTAGCTTCATTGAGTTTTAGCTTTCTGATTTGTAAAAATTAGGTAAAACACCTATCTTATTGTATTATGAAAATAAATTGCATGCCACATATAAAATACCTAGCACAGTAGAGGGCACATAGTAGGCATTCAACAAATGTATGTAAATTTCTTTCCATTTCATTAGGTCCTCAAAGCAGTACATTATTTGGCATATAAAAACTGAATGAATACTAAGCTACATGTAAAATCATCTACCTTATTAAAGGCTTATTAAAGCTAAATATTTCTTTACATTTGACAACTCTGAAAATATGTTCTACATCATGATTAATAACTAGTTGCATCATGATTAATAATTAGTTGCAATATGTAAACAAATGAAAGTGAACAAAAATTTTAAAAGATAGCATAAAACATAAGTGGCTATGGTATGATTAATCAATGAGTAATCAAAATTATATTTGCAATACATTATTATATCATTTCCTCACATCAGGTAAATCTAAAAGAGAACACTAGTAATAAAATGAAAGATAATCAAAAGCAATTGAAGAAATTCACACTAATGCTACATAAGTAATGATAGCATCTTAAATGAAACGCTTTTAGAACATATTAAATTGATTATACTTACATATTTCCAATGTGTAAATGTTCCCATTATATCAGCTTCAGGTTTAAAAAAGAGATCTTTAAAGATACTATCTTTGTATTCTTGGTATATATAAATCCATTTGGCTTCACAACTCCTTCTAAATTTTTCCTGATGTCTTTTATACATAAACACATTGCTATAAAAATTGGAACAAAATATTTTGTTTAGCGTTTATGGGAAAAAAAGAAAATGAGGCAATCACTCTCACTTTTAAAAGCATTGTGCACAAATGAACTCTGACAAGTCTATGCTGTTATGAATTTCTAAATAATTATTATAATTAAACCTGATCATGTATATTTAAATATAATGGTCAGAAAACATGAGTGAATTATCTGTAGAGTTAAGCTTGTGCCATGTTTTCTTCTCCGTGGATAGACAATATTTTATTTCCATCTAGAAAAAATATGCTAGAACACTACTATGCAACAGAAATACAGTGTGAATCAGAAAAAAAGTTTTACCAGACACAAAGAAGCAAAATTAAATAAATGATATAACATTAATACTATGCTTTATTCAACAAAATACATCCAAAATATTATCTGATGAATGTCATATCTAATAGCTTAAATGGTAAGTTTTGTCCTTATAAGATTAAAAAAAAAAAGGCAAACGTGTTATCTCATTAAACCTACTCAGCATTGTGCTGGATGTACTTGCTATGAGGAGGTAATTTAAAAAAAAGCAGAGGCAAATGCAATGCAAAAATTCTAAATATTAGTGTAAAAGATCCAGTAGCACAAGAATAAAAACATCTTTATGATCAAGTATTGGAAATTTATTTTATCAACAAATTAGTGAGAAAACAATTTTATAAGTAGATGCCGAAAAGATAATTTTCACTTAAAATATTTGTAAGAGAAAGTCAAAGGGCAACACTTAAGTATTACATGGATGAGTTTCAAAAAAAATAAATAGCAATTCTATGTGACTAAATAAAAAATTTTCAATTAAAAGAGCTAACCAGTTAGAACACTTATCATTTCTATCATTGTTATTAAAGGTAAACCAAAATGAATGCAAAAAAAGTTTTCCTATTTCACAGACATTTCCAAAGTTCTCCAACTATTACTCCCTTTTGTCAATATATTTTTGACAATCTAGTTCCCTAGAGCTGCCATAACAAATTAGTACAAAATGGGTTGCTTAAACCAGAAATTCACCATTTAGCTGTTCTGGAACCCAATTCTAAGGGTGGTGGAGAACCAAGCCCCATCAGAGGGCTCTAGAAGAAAATTCTTTCTTGTCTTTGGAGCTGCTAATAGCTTTCTGAAATAGCCTCACTCCAGTCTTTCGCTCTTCCTTTCCTCTGTTTTCTCCATCAGAATCCATCTCTTAGTCTCTTTTCCTTTCATAAGAATTTAACTCAGGAGGGTTCCACCCTAATGACCTAATACAGCTATATAAAATATTGGATTATTTTACTTAATATATCAATTTTTAAAATAAGTTGGTTGCTTAGCATGCTCTAAGCCTAATGCAATCTCTCCTAAATTCACTGCAATATCCCTATCGCCAAAAAAGGAATTTTTCAGAGGTTCTGAGATATATACTATAGTAATATAATAATAAATATATAATCTGAAAGTTAGTAATCATCAATGTTCATTCTTTTACTAAAGAAAATATGACATCTAGAATGGGAGGTCTAGGATGGTATTTCTGAGAAGAGATGAAACATAGTGGACCACTCAGATAATTACACTATACCAAGCAATGAGTACAAAAAGGCCAGGTAAAAAAGCATGTCATGTAAGGCAGAAACACACATGTCAAGATTGAGGAACACAAAAAAGAATGAGATGGATAGCCATTTCATATTCTTTAGCAGTATATTGGCTTTAAAGAAGGTTTCTTAAGAAGAACATTGCAGTACATATGCAAGTTTGCAGATCCCCTCCACAGTGAAATGGTATCTGTTGGAGAAGAGAAGAAAGGAGTTGACCACCAATCCACTGTGGACCGGGCTCAATGGACTGTTGCCTTACCTCTTGCCACTTTGGGGCCCCCTCGTTAGTTTATTGCTTTTGCTTTCATTACGGCCAGTATTATTCAACAACCTCATGGCATTTATTAAGTAACAGATTGAGACCATTCAAGCAAGGCCCCTGCAAGTTCAT
>PVJH01038096.1:0-17498 GCA_004026705.1 Nesogale talazaci | reverse complement strand
AGCCTCCTCGTGGCCAGTTTGGATGAAGGACATGAGGCCTCGAAGACTGGGCCAGCCCCTCCAGGCCACCGCCTGCTCAGACGACAGGCTCAGCTTGACGGCTTTGGGTTTTATCTGATCCGTGCCCCAGCGTCAGCAGAAAGCGCAATGTTCCCTCCAAATGAAGCACGTTTCATTCTGAAGTGGCATTTTGCACCTTCATTGCTTAAGTTGATTTCCTAAGAATGGCTAATCCATGCCCTCACTTCCATGCACCACCCCCCAATCTTGAATGCATGACTGGAGACCCGGCTCCCCATCATTGCAGAGTGACGCTTGAAGCTAATCAATTTCTTGATTCCCATTTGCATCGCTAACGGATGTGTTAGACCCTTGAGCTTGCCTTGTTATTTAGGGAAAGGGATGGTTGGCACGCAGTGTTTGGGAGGAGTGACAGTCAGTGACTGTGCCCCTACCCGGCTCAGAGAGCATCTATAGACCCCGGTGGTGGAAGGGCGTGGCCTTGACGTGATTTCTAGTCTCAGGCATGCTCCCCTGGCAGGAACAAAAGAAAATGCAATTCCCGCAAACGGCAAGAAAACTTACAAGTGGTTTGACAAGGAAAAGGTCAGCTCTATTCGGATTGGAAAAAGAACCCTCCCGGTGGGGCACTTCCTGGACCCACGTGACCCTGGAGTTCAGCCGCAGCCTGGAGGTGCCTTTTGTTTGGGCTGGATTTTCCTCCTGTCCTTTTAATATCCCTTCAGTAGGCCTCTTGTGGAAGGTTTTAAGGAATGGCATTTGAATCAGCCTGATGTTTGAGTGCCTCGGTAGCTGTATGAACACGTGTTCACTTACCAATTGGCTATGTATGAATTTTTAAACGTACCTTCTATGTCTCTAGTTCCATAGCCAGTATCTTCCTTGCTCCTCTTTGGTGGGGAGTGAGGCATGAGGTGGGGAGCGGGGCACCCACACTTTGGGAAGAAGCAAAAACAATTGCTATGGAGCTGGTTCCAACTCATGGAGTAAAACCCGACTCCGTGGGGTTTCACAGCTGTGACTTTGGTAAGCAGGTTGCCAGGCCTTTCTTCCAAGGCACCTATGGATAAATTCTCACTTTCAACCTTTGGGTAGGTTGTTGAGCACTTGGGGACCTTATATATTGCTAGACACATCGTAGATGCTAGGTCTATGCTCAATGGCCATAAATAGATAAAATGGCGAAGTGCAGGTCAGGATGGTCAGAAAAAACAAAGCAGGGACTTCAGTCAAGGTCCCTGTGTATGATCCCGTGTACCTCCAGCTCTGTAGCCAGATGACCCCCTCCCGACTTCTACCTGGGCCCCTCAGATGTACCTCCATGCCCTGCTTGCTTCCTTGCTTTTCCCAACCCACCTGGACACTCCCAGCGCACAACTCCATATAGCCTAGTTCCCACTGAGGGGCACAGAACAGAGAAGGGCGGGCCACATCCCCCTCCAGAAGGAAGCCCCTCCCCCTTTCCCTTTGGGGCTGCAGGGGCGTGGAGGTGGGAACCTCCATTTTCCACAGCATCTTCCTCTACCCTGTTCTTCCCCTCATCCTTCTCCAGGACCCTCTCTGCCCCTCAACCCCCCCCCCCAGAAATGTCCATCTGACCACTCCCTAACTTGTCACCCCCTCTAGTACTTTCTATCAATGACGTAGAACTGTGGGGAAGGCCGCCTCCAAAAAGAAGACCCTCCACCATCATCAACTGTGCAGCAGCAGGCAGAGGGACCCTGGTGTCCAAGCTGGAAAAACCACAGTTCTCAACAAGGGGTGATTTCAGAGAGCTAGTTCCCCCACAAGTCATCGTAGGGTGCTGCCGACATCCAGTAGGTAAAGACTAGGGCTGCTTCTAAAGAGCCTACCATGCCTGAGACAGGCCTCCACAGTCAGCAATGATATGACCGGGCTGGGGCTGGGGCTGGGGCTGGGACTGGGGTTGGGGTTGGGGCTGGGGCTGGGGCTGGGGCTGGGCTGAGCCGTAGTGGAAGGTCTGCTGCACTGGCACTGCTCTCGACCAGCAGTTTACGTTTCCCTAGGAAGCCCTCTTCTCAGTGTACTGTGGAGATGATCTCCAGTGTGGGCTCTGTTATCACCCCTACCTGATAGGTGGGACACAGGGTAACCCACTGAAGACCACATGGCCAGTGGGGATAGAGCTGGGGCTTAAGTCGGATACCAGACCCCTCTTTCTCAGTCACTCGCTGATATAACTGGTTTGGTTTGGGGTTTGGTTTGGTTTGGTGCAGGAATGCCCACAAGCAGCAATGCTGGGGCACCACTGGCAAAGGTTATCCTTGGTGGACTTGCCGCCACCTCCCAGGGAAGGTGCAAGGCATCTGTGGTCCTCAGCCCTCTCTGCTGTGCGGGCAGCTGCATCTGCACCCTGCACACCCCTCTCGCCACTGTTTCCTTGCCAGAGGGATTGCTGTCCAAGAATCCCATTTCCTTTCCCCAGGCGCCCATCCTCCTCCTGCCCTCTGCCAAGCGCTTCCCTCCCTGCACGGAAGGCTCTGACCAGACTGCAGGGAGCTGGTTTGCTGTGCGGCCAGCTCAGGATCGGTTTGTACAGAGAGAAGGCACACGCTTCACTGCCTCCAGGCAGAGTATTCCCAGTGTGTTGCTTGGTTGATGTTTAAGCAAGCTCGATGGAGTCCCTGGAGTGGCACAAATGGTGAAGCCATCAACTGCTAGCCTCAAGCTGGTAGTTCAAATCTACCCAGAGGAACCTCAGAAGAAAAGGCTGCAACCTACTTCTAAAGAATGGACCCTGGACAAAGCCCCCCAAGAACTGTTGTACTGTGGTACATAGAGGGTCAACGGGTTGGGTGTTGGGTTACGTCAAGGACACTCTAGAAATCCAAACACCAGGGCTGCTAATCTCCAGGAAGTGTAGACTTTTGTGCTTGAGGGATTCAAACAAAGCAGGGCTGGAGGACAGGTGCGGTGCTGGTGTTTCTGTCAGTGTCTTGCCTGTGGAGACGGTTGAGGCTCATGTTAAGGTGTGGACTCAGATCAGACCTCCCAGGTGCAACACACACACACACACACACACACACACACACACACTCCCTTTCATGAGACCCAAGCCATGCTACTTAACCTCTTAGGGTGTTTGTTGTTAGTGTTGTTGTTGTTTTTGTGATCTGTAATTTGGGGTGTCAGGAAGTGAACTCAATGGCTGCTGTAGGGTTCAGATGAGGTCACGGACGGGGTGCTTGGCCCAGAACCCAGCACACAGGGCATCCGTCCCCATAGCACCGGCAACACCCTCTGGATGGACGTTTGTGGCGGGAGCGCGGGCTCCGGGGATCCGAACAGCCTGAGAAATGGCTGCACTGCGCAAAGTGAAGAGCTGAAAGTGGCCACCTGCCCTGCCCCTCTGGAATCAGGCATCTGTTACTTAAGTGGACGTGAGCCCCCACCCTCCTGCCGTAAAGCACCCTCCTCCCCCAAGTTTAGACGTACAGGCAGGTCTCGTCCCCCAGCCAAACAGAGCAGTTTACCATCCGGTGTCCCTGCTGCTGTCCCCTTCCTTCCTGAAGCCCTGGCCATGCCAGGAATAGCCCGAGCCTGCTCTGCACCAGCCCTCCCACCGGTCTGGGCGTGGGGACCGGCTTGGTGTGTCGCTTTCCAAGAGTCTGCACGTCAACTCCTTGAAGGGATAGTGACAGCTGATGATGGAGTGGGGAGGGGCCACCATGAAGGGTGGTCAAGAGGGTGGAATAGAGGAAGAGGGTTGAAGTCAGTAGACTTAACACCGAACAACAGAACATTCACGTACAGGAGTAGGGAATCTTTTTTCTGCCAAGGGCCATTTGGATATGTACAGTATCCTTCTGGGGCCACACGGGTCAAACATTCATGCTCCCTTAAGTGAGGGTTGGGGAGCCCTGTTCCATGTGGTGACTCGATGGCCGTGAGCTTGGAATGTAATGACTAAGTGGCATCGCGGTAATGTGTCAGGCTGCTAACTGCCAGGTCAGCAGTTCAAAACCACTGGCTGCTCTAGGGAAGACAGATGAGGCTCTCAACTCCCATGAGTTACAGTCGAGCTGAGCCCTGCTGGCGTAGTGGTTGTGCGCAGGACTGCGGCCCACTGGGATGGAGGTTCGATTCCAGCTCCACGGAGCAAAGGCTGGACCTCCTACTCCCACCACCTGAGGGCAGTGATGCCCTAAAAAAAAAAAAAAAGAGTTACAGTCTCAGACACCCGCAGAGGCAGAGCTACTGTGTCCCATAGGCTCACTATGACTCAGGACTGCCTGCCTCTCCACCCCCACCCACCCTCCCCAACCCCCCCGGCAGTGGGTTTGGGTTTTTCATTTTGTTTCTTACTCTGATGGAAGGAAATGCTTCTCTTTGGTGAGGTGTCCTATATCAGCCGATGTTGATGATGTTGTGGGCCTTATTCCGCCCCTGGGCCAGACTTTCCCTACGCTTGTACTCCAGAAGATCAATTAAAACCCAGTTATGAGCCAACAAGTTAATCTGAAGCCCATGGTGAGGCTGTTTGATTCACGGCCTCCCTTGAGGCCCTGTCCTCTCCACTGTTACATTTAGGCATCAAAGAGCAGAGGGACACGGATTCCTTTTGGTCCCAGCCACTGGGCTCCTTTCCAGCCTGTGGCCTACTTTCCATGCTCCTGGGAAGGCCTGGTGATGCTGCCTGAGGGTCAGAGTCCAGGGGTACACTTTCATCCCCCCCAGGCACACCAGGGGCATGAGAAGAGCCCTGGGTTTTATAACCATCTGCAGCTGCCACCAAACACCCCAGAAGAAAGTGCTGGGGAGCTGCTGCTCACAGAGCGAGGGAGTTCAGCTCACTCCCCCCCCTACACACACACACACAGATTGCAGGGCCATCTCCCTATCAGGAAACTGCCGTGGGGATGGAATGATCATGGACCAGGTCCAACTCTGCCATTGATCAATAGGTGACTTCACAACGCTTTCTTCTGATTGTCCTTAACTGGACAGTAGCACCTGCCCACAGTCTTACCTTGCCCAAGCATGGCCTACTGCAGAAACCAGGCTTCCTGGGAAATTCACCGTCTCACAAAATACCTACAGGTCCAGGAAAAGCTGCAAAAGGACCCCTTTTGGTTAGGAAAAAGGGATACGTACAGGTGTGTGTATGCGGTTGGCTTTAAAAAAAAACATGAATATTCACCACCTTAGTTTTGTTTTTTTGTTTCTGGGGTGGTGGGAGTAGGGGGCCCAGCCTTTGCTCCTGTGGAGCCGCTGCTGGAATTGAACCTCCGTCCCAGTGGACTGCAGTCCCGCGCACAACCACTACACCACCAGGGCTCAGCCCCACCACCTTAGTTTTAAATAGGACTGGAGTATTTATCGTGGCGTGTGCTGGAAAGCTGAACCACGTTGGCCTTTGGATTTGGTCATGCACGGGAATGTCAGTCAACATATGCTCATTAATGGGCCAAGCCAAGCTTGTTTATGCACACAGCAGAGTTGTGCACCACCTCCTATGACGTTGGGACACAGCCATAATTATAATGCAGACTCTTGATGAACGTGTTCCTTTAAAAGCCATCCATTACCCACAGTCACCAGGAAGAGATGTTTGGAGGAGCCTCAGTCCCTCTGCCATCCATTTTCTATCTTGTCCTTTTGCTAAGAACAGAGCAAATGTCGCCCAGGGGTCCTCCACCCCCTCCCCACACTTAGCTGCTCCCTCAGCCAGCCCCAGGAGGCCAGCTTCCGTGGAAGGATTCCACAGAACACTCCCAAATCCACTTTAATGACACGTGATGGCTGGCAAACTCACCTGACCCTCCCTTCAGCCTATTTCATTGTGTCCCCTGGAAATCCTGCTGGGATGGGTAGTCTCCCAGGCCCATCTCCCATCTCCCTGGCGCCAGGCTTCCTCCTGCTGTTCTCCCAGCCCCCCTCCCTCAGTGCTGCACCGGAGAAAAAGGCCACACTCCTCTCTGTGGGGTGCTAATTCAGAGGGAAGAAACGGAAAGAAACCCCTTTTCATGCCATGCTATAAAGAATGGTGAACCAATGTTTGCTCTTGCGTGGAAAATGCAGTTTGGGTGTTCTGTTTTTAAATAAGCAGGCAGGATTCGGGATATGAGGCGACAGGGTGGGCCAAGGGAAAACAACGCTCTCTGAAAGTCCTCCTTGTTACCCGGTGCCAGCAAGACAATCCCAAAAGCGAGTCCCCACTCCCACGTGTGTGGGCCTCAGTGCCCACTGGCTGTGGCAGCTTGGCAAGCTCTGGATGTAATTACAACCCTCCCAAGTATTCACAAGGAGACTTTCAGCCAAGCTTGCAGCCGGTCCCCAGGCCTCTGTTTACCCATCTGTAAAGCGGGGATTGTGTGAATCCTCCCTTCAAATGCCACCCCTCCAGCCACAGAGTAATTGGAAGGCTGAAACCCAACCACCTACAGAGGATCCCCTGGAGCTTCTCAGAAGATGGGTGCTGCCCTCCCAGCATCACCCAGGAGGGGTAATGTTTCCTGGGAGCCACAGTGTGGGGTGTGGGGGCGGGTCTGTGCTCTCTCATGGGCTAAGTGGAGCCTGCGCCTGAAAAAGCAGCTGCCACCACCTGGCTCCCTTGGGCTAGTCAGAGGGGGGCAGCTGGCTCACAGGGGTGAGGCCTCGGTCAGCAGGGCCCGTGTCCCGCTTGGAAGGGCACTGGCCCAGTTTGTACCTTTTTTTTTTTTTTTTGGAGAGCAGACAGGCCCAGACCGGGTGCAGGGCAGTGGGGGAGGGTGCCTCCCATATGCCTTTAAACCTTTCCCTGCCTCTGCCAGCAGGACTCCTCCGGAAAGGGGCTGGGACTTCCTTCTTGGCTCACACTGGGACCCTGGGAATGTCCGGGGAACCTTTTCGTTTTCTCCCAGGATCCCCATTTCCTTCTCATCTGACCACAAATCCGACCACAGATCTGACTCTGGGATCTCACCTTCTAGTTCTAATTCTGCCCGGAGGCAGCCTCTCCTTCCACCAGGCGGGTGGCACCCGTGACCGGAATCCATTAGGGCCAGAATGATTCCATTAAGGCCTGGAGTGGACTGGACGGTGCAATCGTCTAGTGGCCGTAGGTGACAGGCGGCACGAGACTTGCTGATGGACTGAACGGCTCTCACTTGGAGTGTGAACGGAGGTGGGGCTGACACCCCGAGACTATCCAACCCTGACTGTCCCCACCCCCACCCCCGCCGCCCCCGTGGTGGGCCTCGGGAGCAGGTCCCAAGTGTCTAGCAGTCCGATGGGTCCCTTCCTCATGTCTCCACTCGGTCACTGGAACCTGCCCCCTTCCAGCTCCCGAGGGTGGCAAGTATTGGCCCACCTTCTGTGTCTTGGAATGGATCGAACCCAGCAGTTCTCCACTTGCCTCTCACTGTGACCCTTTCACATGGTGCGTCATGTGTTGATGAACACCCATGAAATGATTCTCGCTGCTGCTTCATCTTATTTTGCTACTGTTAGGAATCGGGTGACCCCCAAAGGGGTCATGACCCACGGGTTGAGAAGTGCTGCTCTAACCATCAGTTGGTTTCTCCCTCGCCCCGGGAGACTCGCACCCGCCCCCTCTCCAACCCCGGTCTCTCTCTGGGTGGCGCACACAGTTTGCTGTGGGTCGGCTCGGTGGGAGGCAGGCCTGGGGATCTGCTTCCTGAAGGGTTACTGCCGAGAAAACTCAGTGGAGTTTGGTCCTCCCCTGCATCGCACGGGGTTACAGAATGGACGGGAGGGGAGTGGCGTGGAGCTGGCTCTGGTCTTCCCAGCCCCCTCCTCACTGGTACTAGGCTGGACGACACCTGTCTCACATACACCCCCTACCTTTCAGATAAGCGTGGAAACCACCATGAGCTGTTCCCAACTTCAGGTCCCAGATTCGCTTCCAACCCAATCTGCATATCACTGGCCCATCCAGCTCAGAGCAACTCTGCCCTGAGGACCTAACTCTGTTCAAGCAAGACTCCCCCCAAACCAGCTACTGGGCCCTGGCGAAGCCAAGCCTCGCCCCATGCTGCCTGCCCAGCTCCGCATGTGGGGCCCCGCCTCTCTGAGTCCTACACCTCACTGCCGGCCAGCCTGCCCCTTAGCCTCTCTAGAGATGCCAGACAGTGCCCAGCCTGTGGAACCCTTTGCTGAGAATGTCCTCTCTCCCCTGCCCTGTTCACATCACCCCGACTGTCCTCGGTCTCCATTCTCCGCCCTTCTCCAGGGAGCGGGCACCATTTCCGTGCCACCAGCGGTGCACGCTGCAGCAGTTAAGGCCTAATTGTTTTCCTCAGCCTTGCCTGGTGTGCACGCCCCATCTCTCGGGGCTCCCAGGCCTCCAAAGACGGAGGACTGTGCCTTCCATGATGCCTCTGCTCCCCTGAGAGCCCGCCGAGCTGGGGCACACTCGGCTCCACATAATTGCCCTTGAATACAGTCGGAGGCTAGTAAATCAAACGGGCCTCAGTGAGACAGGTTTTACCTGTTTGCGTAAAGTGAGTCCTCTGCCTGCGAGGACACAGTTTATATGAGAGAGATTCAAAAAGCTGGTGGGGAAATTCCATGATCCTTCCATTCCATCTTCCCACAGGCACGCTGAAGCAAGCCCTCAGAAGTGACAAAGAACCCTTGCTTGCTTGAAAATATTGTAAATACGTGCACGCCCGCAGAACCCCTTAGCGCACACCCTGGCAGGGCCTCCACATGTCACAACCAACCCAGGAGCGCCGTCTGAGAAATCGCACAGCAGCTGGTGCCTCCGAACAGCTGACCGTGAGGCTTGCGCCCAGGGCATGACCACCCCACCCCCACCCCCGTGCCCCCTCGCTGCCTAAAGAGACTGAGAAGGGAAGCAGCGTGGTCAGTTTCAAGTCCATGTGGACCGATGGTGCCCCGGTGGGGCAGAGTAGGAGCGCTCTCCGGGGTCCCCTGACTGTATTCTTCATGGCGGTTCTTACAGCGCTCGGCTGTAACCCAAATTCCCCGGGTCAAACCTGCCGGCTGCTCCTCGGGACAAACATGTGACCGCCTGCTTCTGTAAAAGCCCCAGACTCAAGGGGGAGCTCGACGCTGTCCTGCCAGGAGTAGAAATCTACCCAAGGAGCCTTGATGGGAGGGGCCCTGGTGACGCAGCAGTTGAGAGGTGAGATGCTCAGGCAGGAAGGACCTCGTCAGTGTTCTCCACCGAGATTTAAAAACCCCAGCAGCAACTCACTGCCATCCAGCCAGGGCAACTCCCCGAGGGTAGGAAGCGCCATCTTTCTGCCTTGGAGCGGCTGGTGGTTTTGAACTGCGAACGTTGAGCTTAGCTGGCCCAGCCCGATGTGTAACTATTGTGCCACCAGGCCCCTCCCACTGAAAAAAAAATGACACCCAAGAAAGCGCTGTGGGATCGTGATGCGTTGGCAGCAGCCTAAAGAAGCCAACGACGACTTCTAGGGCAGTGGAGTGCCAGGTCCTTCTTCCACAGAACCACCGACTCCCTGCCACCGGGCCAGTGCCAACGCTGGTCGCCCTGCAGGACGAGTGGAACGCCACTGTGGGTTTCCAAAGTCCTGACCCTTTCTGGGCCTGGAAAGCCTCGTAGCCAACTCTAGCCACGACTCCCCACCCCCAGGACCCCTCCACATCCACTACGTGCGTTCCAACGGCCAGCGTCAGATTAGCCGCCCGCAGCAAACTGCCTGGGTCGCCCAGGCACCAGTCACACAAGCGGTCGGTTGTATTTCTTTGGTGCCAACTTCTAGGGCCCCAGCTCATCACCGGCCCTCTAAGTCGCTGACTCTCGGGCTCTCCCTGGCCGCCCAGTGGAGGGAGGGGGCAGTATAATGACCATGACCGGAGGAGCTGTGCCCTCCAGCCGTGGCCATCTGTAACCCGAGCTGGAGGAAATGTTTTACTCCGCATGCAAGCCTCTAAACTGGGCAGCCGCCGCAGGTCACCGTTGACGGCAGGGTCCAATTTAGGGCCTTGGGCAGGTGGACACGTGCCACACAGAGAGGGAGGCAGATGAAGCAGAGAGCTGGCCACACCTGCCGAACCTCCATGGTGAGGGAGAGATGGCCCGCTGTGTGATGCAGGGTCTGTAGCAGGTGTTCTCCACCTTCCTCACGCTGCCACCCTTTCAGACACTTCCTCATGTGAATGGTGAGCCTCCTCCCCCCCCAACCAGAACATTATTTTTTTTTTAATTTTTTATTTTGGTGGGCATCACTGCCTCTGGTGGTCGTGGGCGCTACCCAGCCGCCGCTGGATTTGAACCGCCAAGCCTGCGGGCCGCAGTGCCGCACTCAACCACTTACGCCACCGGGGCTCAGCCCCAGAACATTATTTTTGTAGCTAATTCATCACGGTCATTTTGCTGTCATGAATAGTCATGTAAGTATCTGATAGGCAGGCTGTATTTTTCATGGTTACAAAGTGAACATCAGTGAAACATGGTGAGTCATCACAAAAACAATATGTCATGAAATATTGTGAAATATTTATTTCTAATGACCAATAAATGAGATGTTGTCTTGAAGCATGGTGTAGCCTGGGTAACAGTCTTCACGCTGGGTACTCCTAGGTGGGCATATCTGCATGTGGGCAGACCCACCTGGAGACGGATAGAGGAGCGGTGTCTCGGTTCCTAAGACCATCGGAAATAATGTGTTTTCCAATGGTCTTCGATGACCCCTGTGAAAGGGTCCCTCCACCCTCAAAGGGGTCACAACCCACAGGTTGAGAACCGCTGCTCTACAGGGAGGAGATGCGTGATGGTGGGGCAGTTTCCCTGGGCAAAGCAGACCCAGCCAGCCTTCCACTATGAGGAGAGAAGGGTCCAGACCCAAGTGGAGGGAAGGGAGGGGCCCAGCCAGCATGCCCCTACTGGGGGGGGACACTGACCCCACTCCTTTACTCAACAGTGTCAACCCCAAGCAGCGGGGGGTATGGCGAGGAACAGAGGCAGCAGTTCGTGGAATTTGCAACATCCCAGGGTCCTTTCCTGATATCACAGCTCCACAGCCGCCCACCCCTCGGACTAAAACGAGAGTCATTTCTCAGTCCTCCTCCTGCCGCCCACCGGCTCCTGAGCCGAAAAGCTCAGTTAGCAGCTGTGAGATTCCCACCCGGGAGGACTGTTGCCGTCGATAAATGGTCTTCTGGGTAAGCCATGAAAATTCCTAGCCATTGCCAATGGAGCCGCCTGGGAAGCCCGTTGGCTGTCGCTGTGGGTTGGGGGTCAGGGGATCTGAGCGGGAGCCATGAGCTGTGGACTACCTTGGCACACCGTTCTAGGTGCAAAGCTAGGCATGAGGGGCAGCTGGGCAGGGAGTATCCTGCTCCTTGGACAGCCCTGGGCATGCCGGTCTCATCTGTGGTCTGGTGCAGGCACCTCACAGACGGATAATCAGCACCCAGACCTCGCCTCACCAGGACGTTCATGCCACGGTTCTTGTGGTGATCATCTTCTAGGAGTGCATGCCCTTCCCCCTCTGGATCCAAAGTTTACAAAGAGCCTTCGTGGTGACCAGCCCCCCCTCCCCCCAGGATGTCTGGTGTCCTCTCATTGGGCCCATCTCATGGTGACCTTATGGACAGCGGACAGAAATGCCGCATGGTCCTATGCCGTCCTCCCCATGGTTGTTCCGTGTGAGCTTAAGGCAGCCACTGTCTGTCCATCACACCAAAGAGCACCCTCTTTTTGCTAACCCTCTGCCAAGCACGATGTCCTGTTCCAGGGACTGGTCTCTTCTGATTGCATTGTCCAACGTCCATGAGAAGTCTCCCCATCCTCGCTTCTAAGAAGCATTCTGGCTGCGTTTCCTCCAGGGCCCGTCTTGCTCGTTCTTCTGGTGGTCCATGGGAGAGTCGACATTCAAATGCACCAGCTCCTCACTGGTCTTCCTTTTTAACTACCCAGCATTCACCTGTGCGAGGGGCTCTGGGACACACTAGGACTTGGGTGAGGCCCGGGGCGCTCAATATCTTGATTGCGATCTACTAGTTGGTCACAAATGCAGTGTGGGCAGATCGCGTGACATTACAAAAATAGACGTAAGCCTGTCATCAATCCTGTCACGTAACTGATATACAGCACAGCCAATCAGATGCAATCTTAGGTGTCAAAAGCACGTTATCGCTAATTTTTAGACCTTGTTTTTTTCCCTCTTGAATGTAAGAAAGGGTATTAGAGTGAGTGGGGGATCATGATGGGAGTTGTATGAACCCCCAATAAAGTGATTTATTTTTTAAAAAGGGGGGGGGAGAGGAGCTTATACCAACGGCTCAAGTTGAAAATATTTGGAAATAAAGATGGCAACATGTGTATAAATGTGCTTAATGCAAACGATGCATAGAATGTTATAAGAGCTATAAAAGCCCCCAATAAAATCATTTTTTTTAAAAATGAGTGGGGGAGCTGGACCAAGTAGGAAGACAAAAATGTTTCACTTTCATATAGAATGGGAGATTTTGACCCTCCAAGCTGACATTCAACTGAAGTCCAGAGCACATGAACAGTTCTGAACTTACAGAGGGAAAGTACCCAAACATGAGAAAATGTGCTACCTCCTTGACTGCATTATTTGGCTCTACTTTTTTTATGTGAGTCAGCCTTTTCCCACATAAAGATCATTAAGTCTAAGTACCATTCCACCATGACTGATGATCATTTGGAAGTATGCTAAGGCTGGCTACTGTCTGGACTGTGCATCCCTGACTCATTCCATTCAGTGCAAGACATCAGAGAAAACTCAGATAATGACAAAACATGTACACAATTAATTGTGCTGTGTGGTGCAATATGGACTTAGGCAGTTATGCAAGGCACATAAACATACATTGTACATATAAAGAATTCTCAATGCATTTATGAATAGATGTAATAAGTAAAAAATTGACTGTTTTGCATGTTTGTCGTTGGTAGATCATTTTGACTTGATCATCTTATAAGTAGCTCGCATGCTAAAAAAGTGTGAGCACCCCCGGGGTAGGCACAGCTTTGTCCTCTAAGTGACATCTTTGCTCTTGGACACCTGAAAGAGGTCTTCTGCAGTAGGTTTGCCCAATGTGTTCTGTTATTTGACTTCCTGACTGCTACTTCTGTACGTGTTGATTGCGGACCTGGCAGGCTTAGGAGATACACGAATACCAGGGCAATCTGGACTAGCTAAAGGGAGGCCATCTGGATTACCATTGCATCTTCCCTCAAAATATGTGTCCACTTGACTACGCCCCGGTTCTCAGCTGTCTCATCATCCTCCATTTTGGGATCTGATGTACCTGTATGCTGCGTAGTCTATATCAACCTCTATGACATTAAAGCGGCAGGATACCTCTGTAGAATGAGGTTGGGGTGCGAGTCACTCTCTTCTGAGATATAAAATTTAGACAAGAAGGAGAGATGAGAGGGGCCCACTACCATAAAGGAGAGAGAGCTGGGAGCGGAGATGAGTCTTTGGACTCAGGCTTCCTACACTGAGAACCTCCCGGACCCTTGGGGGTGACGGACACCAAGACACGTGGAGACCTCTTCCAAGGGCAGGGTGCAGGATGTTGCAAGGAGACTGGTGCCTTCCCCCAGGACCGACACAGAGAGAAAGCCTTCCCTAGAGCTAGATCCCTGGATTGCCCGGAGTCCTAGCCTCATGGACTGAGAGAGGATGCATTTCTATTTGTTACAGCCACCCACCTGTGCTGTAAGTCACAGCAAAACTAGAGATCCAAGAGAGTCAGCCTTGGTTAAATATATCTCCGTTAAAAAACAATTTTTTAGGCTGAGCCCCAGTGGCATAGTGTTTGAGTGCGGGACCGCGGCCCACGGGTTTGGCGGTTCAAATCCAGCAGCAGCTCTCCAGGAGCAAGGCTGGACCTCCCACTCCCACCAGGGGACAGTGATGAAAAAAACCCCACAATTTTTAAAAAGTCATTTTAATATTCTAATTTGGATGTTAGTCTTTAAATTTGAGGAAGAAGGCAGAGTGGGGGCACTATAAATACCTCTACGCTTGGGGGTGCTTTACATGTGGGTCACCTACGTAATAAGATTTCAGGGTGCCAGGAACTCTCCCCTTCCATTAGGGCTGCTGATCCCCAGGCTGGCAGTTCAAACCCTACAGACACTCAAGAGGAGAAAACCGAGGCTGTCTGCTCCCATAGAGATTTACAGACCCAGAACCTTCTTTAGGGCTCTTGTGGCTCAGAACAGACCAGATGGCACTGCATTTGGGGGGTTTTTTTGTTTTTATGTAGTGGTTTATAGTTTCTACAGTATCTCATTTAATCTTAGACACACGCCTGAGGGTTAAGAATTGTGTCCATTCTTGTGCAAATTAGAAAAGTGAGGTTAGAGGGAATCAGAGTTATAAGTGGTGATCAGGGAACTCCTGAACAGTAGGGGTTCCAAGAGGTGATATAGGGGCTTTGCGGGGGAGGGGGGGTCAGAGTTACATAGGATTCAGGACGGTCAGGCTGTTCTCGAAACACAGTACTTCTTTGAAAATGAAAGGGTATTTGAACCCTTTAGGGCTGGGCTGTCCTGGACCTGAGCATAGTAGGCATTTATCTTTAAGAAGGACAGAAAAAAAGAGAAAGTAAGAAAAGGTAACTTTCATGGCTTTAAAATTAATAGAAAACAAATAATACAAAATAAAATTAATAGAAAAGGGTTTCGAGTGTAAAGGATGCCTCCTGCCAGACCCTTTAATAGCAAAAGCAACTCCAATGCGATTTTCTTCCTTCCGTGCTTTCCCGTAAATGATCTCCTTTCCCAATGATCTCCCTGATCATTTCAGGGAAAATGATCTCCCTCCCCAACCCCCTGCCCTCAGATACTCCCTATGGGAAGGGGAGGACATAAAGGATGTCGCCCCAGACCTGACCCCTCAGTGGTTGGAACTCAGCCCCGTGCTCCCACCCGCGCGGTGCCTGTCTCTTCTGGAAGCATGTTCGTGGTATAGCTTCTACCCTGCTCCAGAATGTTTCCTCCTTCACTCCCCTTGTTCCAGAACCCCTGCTATTCCCTCCTCCTCCTTGTGTGAAGTTCGCGTGGCTCAGCCCCTAGAGGATGCCCCCGCACCCAGAGAAGCCACACAGCTCTTCAGGGGTCAGTCCTTCCTGCCAGCCAGCCCTCCAGGGGTCTCTCTGCAGTCTTGACTGTGTGGTGGGGGGACTCTCCCGCAGCTATCTCAACCCCAAACCCTGAGCGTCTCTGTTCAACCAGTTTTAGTGAAGGGTGACTCCATCTCACCTGTGGGTCTGACTGCCGAGAACTACAATGCTGGGAGAACCTCAGAGAGCCTTAGAGATGGTCCCTGCTCCTCCTGGGAGGTACCTCAGGGGTCTGGGAGGGGAGAGGAGAGGGGGAAAGAGCCAGAAGAGAACGGTGAATATGTTGGGAGAAGGTGGGACATCTTCAAAGGACCCCTCTCCTCATGCCTGCCCATGTCTTGGATTTGCACACAGGCGCCAGTAGCAGGACCAGGAGTTGGATGTGTGAGCAGAGGCCGATGCTGCTTGAGAGATGAGCTCACTGAGCCCCTCGTGCTGAAGTAACCTTCCCAGAGTCACACAGCTCCAGCTGGGCTAAGATAGGTCTCCTTTCTCCCACGGAGCCCCTCCATGCCCCCTATTACCTAGGACAGCTCAGAGGGACTTTCACATCCTCCCAGGCTGGAACCCCCTGGTAGTTGAGACCTGAGAGGGGAGTGCCAATATTTGAGAGCCTGAGAAATGGAGGGCTGGCCCCCAGAAGTGATGGAGGCCAGTCGGCAGGATACAGGGTCTAATACATAGGTGTGCCCCCTCAGCAGGGCTGTCCAGAATGCCCCTGCCTCCTCCCATCATGTAGAGACCGCCTCTCCCATCTGCCGCTCCAGGAATCCGTGTTTCTCTGGCTCTGTGGTGAATGGCCGGCTCTGCAGAGAATGGAACCCCGTCTGCCTGAGGGCGCGTCCACCCTGGGGCCCAGAAGTCACTCCAGCCATGAGCAAGGGCTAGGGTTGACATGCACCTTGATGACTAGGACTTGCTCATCAGGACACAAAGTCAAAACCAAAACAGCAGCCAAAGACATCTGGCGAAGATGGACTCAGAATCGAGGTGAATTCCTTTTCCCTTCAGCAGCCTGACGGGGCTGTCTCGGACCGTGGAAGAGCAATACTCTGCTTAGCAAAGATGGATGCTCATGTTCTTCAGAGGCCTCCCGTGTTGGCTGTCTCCAGCCATTCCTGTCCTTCTTGTCTCCGTGGGCCACCCTCCTTTTCTCCCATCTGCCCTCTCATCCCTGACGGCATTCTGCGCCACTGACCAGCTGCCCAGGGGGCAGGGGAGACGGTGAGAGAGAGCCATCCCTATCATGCCTCACTGCTCATCTCACCTCTGTAATGCTCCACCGGGTGTTCTAGGATCATTTCTGTTGTTGTTTTTTTAATCTGAAGAAACTGAGACCCAGCGTGACCGAGTCACCTGCCAGGGGCCCTCCACTCCGAAGGGCCCCACTCAGTGATCTCATCGCCTGCTGTAGCTCTGAGGGTTTTCTGCCCGGGCCTCTGACTCTGTAAGTCTGGCCAGTGGGAAGAGGGCTGCACAGGCTCCCACAATGCCTCTGAATACCCCAAACACTGCCCTCCTCAGCCACCCCCTCCCCTACAGAGGACTCCTCGGAAGTCCCAAGATTTCAAGAGTACCTGCCTGGCACCTGGATACAGCCGCAGCTGATTGGCAGTGTGGAGTCCTCACCTGCTAGGGAACACCTGGCCCACATGGGCACTTAATAATAATTAAATCAGTAATGACTAGCAAACGGCCAGCATGTGGTAAATTCATGCTTCTTTGCACAAGGGCTCCACAGCCTGGAGAACAAACCATTACTAGTTACTGAGAAATAAAAGTAAATGTGAGAGGAGGCTGCTGCTCAGGTTTTTTATGGGGCCTCCGAAGCAGAAGCTATCATTAACCCCTTGTCTCACCATTGCTAGCAGCAAAGACTTGTAGCCATAAGAAAACAACAAACAAGTGAATGTGAGAAACACCTGAGTCAGAGATTTGGACTCCTCTCTCCTTCCCCAGATGTTTTGTGAAAAATCTCTATTTCAGAGTTGTTTCAGGTTCATAGAAAAATGGTGGGGAGGGTCTGAGCCCCGGTGGCGTCATGGTTGTGCTCGGGACTGCGGCCCACTGGGACGGAGGTTCAATTCCAGCAGTGGGGCTGGGCCTCCTACTTCCACCTCCGGAGAGCAGTGATGCCAAAAAAAACAAAAAAGAAAAATGGTGGGGAAAGTACAGGTCATTCTGACCCCACTGCCCCTGGCCCACGAGTTCTCCCCCGAGTGCATCTTGGACCCATGGGGTACCTGTGTTTTTATGATCGACAACCAGAATTGGGACCTTGCCAACTCAAGCCCACCATTTGCATAGGACTCTCTCTTTGTGTCATTCAGCCCCAGGGGCTTCAACATGTGTCATATGACATACACAGAAAGAATCATGTCCCTGCTCTAAAAATGCTCTGTACCCCCACCCCC
>PVJH01038095.1:0-17414 GCA_004026705.1 Nesogale talazaci | reverse complement strand
TTTCCTTCGGGGCCTGGCATCCAGGGACTCCATCCTGCGGGCCCAGCCCCGGCGCCGTGCCTTCCAGCCCTTCAACCAGCAGCCCCCCTGCCCGGGGCAAGTCCTCCCCCTCGGGCCCACCCTCACCTGCCCCTGAGAACCCGCCAGCCCGGGTCTCTTCTCACCGCCTCCAACGTGCCCACAGGAGCTCGGCTCGCCCGGCTCGGCTCGGGCCACCGTTCCCTCAGAACCCAACGGCCAGCAACGGCCGCTGCGAGCTCCTCCCCCGGACACGGGCACGGACACGGGGACCCCGGAGTCTGCTCTGCCTGCGTGCGGAGCCTGTCCGTTACCGAGCCCCGAGCCCCCAGCCCCCGCCCTGCGCCGGAGCTCGTCTCTCCTGACCACCCCCCCACCGGTCTCGCCTTCTCATTTCTCAGAATATTTCTTTCTTTTTTCCCAATGATTTTATTGGAGGCTCTTACAGCTCTTATTACACTCAATACATCATTTGAATCAAGCACATTTGCACACATGTTGCCATATTCATTTCCAAATACTTTCTTCTTCAACCCTTGGTATAAGTTCCTCTTTCCCCCTCCTTTTCTTCTTCTTTTTTTTTTTGGGGGGGGCATCCCTGCCCCCTGGTGGTGGGAGTAGGAGGCCCAGCCTTTGCTTCTATGGAGCTGCTGCTGGAATTGTACCTCCATTCCGCAGGACTCAGCTTTTTTTTTTTTTTTATAAATCATTTTATTGGGGGCTCATACAACTCCCATCATGATCCAGACATACACCAATTGTATGCAGGCCACATCTGCACACTCGTTGCCATCATCACTCTCAAAACATCCTTCCTCCGCTTAGGCCCCCAGTACCAGCTCCCCATATTTCCCCTCCCTCCCCTCTCCCACTCCCCCATGAACCCTTAATAATTTACAAATCATTATTACTTTTTCATATTGTACACTGTCTGATGGATGCCTTCACTCATTTCCCTGTTGTTCATACCCAGAGAGGAGGTCATATGTAGATCCCCGATATTGGTTCCCCCTTTCTAGTCCACCATCTTTTCCACCCTCCCAGTATCATCACTCCTATCACTAGTCCTGAGGGATCATCTATCCTAAATTCCCCATGTTTCTGACTCCAGTGTACATCCCCTGGTCTAGCTGGATTTGTAAGGTAGAATTGGGATCATGATGGTGGGAGGAACCATTTGAGAACTGGAGAAAAGTTGCATATTTCATTGTTACCACACTGTACCTTGACTGGCTCACCTCCTCCCTGCAAACCCTCTGGAAGAGGTTGTTGCTTCACCAATTTATGGGCTTTGGGTCCCCAATCTGCACTCCCCCTCATTTATAATGATATAATTTTTAGTTCTTTGATGCCTGATACTGGATCCCTTCGACACCTTGTGGTCACACAGGCGGATGTGCTTCTTCCATGTGGGGCTTGTTGCTTCTGAGCTGGATGGCCTCTTGCTTACTTTCAAGACTTTAAGACCCCAGATGCTACATCTTTTGCTAGCCAGACACCATCAGCTTTCTTCAACATTTTTGCTTATGCACACATTTGTCTTCAGTGATAGTGTTGGTAAGGTGAGCATCATGGAATGCCAATTTAATAGAACAAAATGTTCTTGCACTGAGGGAGTACTTGAGTGGAGGTCCAAAGCCCATCTGCTGTCCTAATACCAATACTATCCCCATCTCCCCACTCTAGTTAGCTACCATATGGAGCCCTGGATTTGATCTGGCCCCTACCATACTACCTGGGCCTCTCCCCAGGCATTTCTGTATACGGTAGCTTTTCCCCAATACCCCCTTTGCATTTTTTAAAAAAAATTAAGCTTACCTCAGCTGACTCATGTTGCACCCGTCCTTTTGCGCTTGGCTAACTTCACTTAGCATAATTTCCTCCATTTCTTCCCATGCAGTGATGTGCTTCACGCATTCATCACTGTTTTTCAGTGACGTGTAGTATTCCATCGTCCATATGTACCACAGCTTTTTAACCCATTTGTCAGTTGATGGAAATTTGGGCTGTTTCCAACTCTTTGCAATTGTGAACTGTGCTGCGATGAACATTGGAGCACAGATGTCTGGTCATGATTTGTTGTTTGCCTCTTCTGGGTATATGCCCAGTAGGGGGAGTGCTGGTCATATGGTAACTCAATTGCCATCTGTTTTAGATATTGCCAAGTTGATTTCCATAGTGGCTGTACATACCTACAGGTCCACCAGCAGTGGATAAGAGTTCCTATCTTTCCACAGCCTCTCCAACACTTACTGCTTTCTGATTTTTTGAATTGGGCTATCCTTGAAGGTGTTAGGTGGTATCTCATTGTTGTTTTGATTTGCATTTCTCTTATGGTTAATGATCAGGAATGTTTTCTCATTTGTTTATTGACCATTTGGATTTCTGCCTCTTTGAAACTTCTGTTCAGGTCCTTTGGCCACCTCCTCAGTGGGCAGTTAGTTTTGTTCTTTTTGGAAGCTATTAGATTTTATTAATAAGGCCTTTATCTGATTTGTCATTGCTAAAGATGTTTTCCCTGTCTGTCGGCTCTCTTATTACTTTCTTGGTGAATTCTTTCAATGTACACAGGTATTTTATCCTCAGTATATCCCATTTGTCTATTTGTGCCTCCTGTGTGCTTATGTCCTTCCCTATATCTGATAGCCTATGTAATCCCCATGCCAGAGTTCTCAGGTTGTTCCCAATGCCCTCATTGATGGCCTTAATAGTTTGGGATTTTACTTTAAGGTCTGTGATCCATCTTGAGTTTATTCTAGTTCCTGGAGTGAGGTAAGAGTCTTGCTTCATTTTCCTTCAGATAGATATTCATTTTTTTCCAGCACCACTTGTTGAAAAGGGCATCTGCTTCCCATGTGATATTTTTGGGACCCTTATCTGAAATCAGTTGTCTGTATGCTGATGCTTTTATTTCTGGATTTTCAGTTTTTTTCCATTGGTCTGAGTATCTATCATTATGTCAATACCATGCTGTTTTGACTACTGTGGCTGTATAGTATGTGCTAAAGTCAGGTAAAGCAAGCTCTCCCCCCCATGGTGTCCTTCTTCTTGAGGAGTTCTCTGCTAATTCTGGGCTTCTTCCCTCTCCATATGAAGTTGGTAATCATTTTTTCCCATTTCTTTGAAGAAAGATGAAGGTAATTGTATTGGAATTGCATTAAACTTATATAGTGCCTTGGGTAGAACTGACATCTTTACTATATTGAGTCTTCTGATCCACAAGCATGGGATATTCTTCCATTTCTTGAAGTCATTCTTGGTTTCTTGTAAGAGTGTTCTGTGATTTTCATCATATAGATCTTTTGTTGTTCTGAGATCAGATGAGATTGGGTGCGTTCAGGGTGGTATGGCCATAGACAAATGTTTTGTTCTTTTAGTCAGGTAAATCCCTAGATATTTCAATTTGTGCATGGCTATTGTGAAGAGTACCTCTTTTTTTTATCTCCTCTTCTGTGGTCTTATCTAATGTGTATAGCAGTCCTATAGACTTCTGATTGTTGATCTTGTATCCTGTCACTCTGCCACACTTCTCTATTGTTTCCAATATTCCCCTTTTGGAGATTTTGGGGTTTTTCATATAAAATCATATCATCTTCAAATAACAAAAATTTCACTTCTTCCTTCCCTAGGCGAATACCTTTTGATGTCTTTTCTTTGCCTTATACTGTTAGCTAAAACCTCAGGTATGCTATTGAATAAGAGTGGGGACAAGGGGCATCCTTGTCTGGTACCCTTTTTCAGTGGGATTGTGTTTGTCTTTTCTCCATTGACTATCACGTTGGCTATTGGTTTTTCAAATATAGCTTGTATTGTCTTGAGGGATTTTCCTTCTATTCTTGAGTGCTTCTTGAGTGTCTGAAAGAGGAATTGGTGTTGGATATTTGTCAAATACTTTTTCTGCATCTATTGATATTATCATGTGGTTCTTACAGTTTTTCCATGTCAATGTGGTGAATGATACTAATGGTCTTTCGTATGGTGAATCACCCCTGCATCCTGGGTATGAACCCCACTCGGTCACGGTGAATTAATTGTTTTATATACTTTTGTATTCTATTGGCCAATATTTTATTAAGGACGTTTGCATAAATGTTCATTAGGGATATTGGTCCGTAGTCTCAATTCTTGAGGAATCTGCTCGATTTTGGTATCTGTGTTATACTAGCTTCTATAGAAGAAGTTTGGGAGTTTGCCATCTTTTTCTATGTTTTGAAACAGTTTGTGTAGGATTGATGTCAGTTCTTCTCTGAATGCTTGGTAGAATTCTCCTGTAAAGCCATCTGACCCAGGTGATTTTTTTGTTGGTAATCTTATCTATTTCTTCTTTTGTTATGGGTCTGTTGAGATTCTTGACATCCTTTGAGGATAGGCTAGGGAGGGACTTTTTCCAAGAATTTGTCCAAGTCTTCCAAGTTGTTGAATTCTTTGGAGTACAGTCCTTTGTAGTACTGTGTAATTAGCCTTTTAACTTCATCAGGGTCAGTTGTGATGTCCCCTCTTTAATCCCTCATTCTTGCTATTGAATTTTTTCCCCTCCTTTCTAAGTCTGCCAGTGGTTTGTCAATTTTGTTAATCATTTCAAAGAACCAACTTTTAACAGCATTAATTTTTCCCATTGTTTTCTTATTTTTCCTCTCCTGAATCTCAACCCTGATTTTTATTATTTCTTTTCTTTTGCTATTAGTGGGATTGTCCTGTTGACTCTGCTCTAGTTATTGTAAGTTCTGTGCCAACATATCAGTTAGAGACACTTCCTTTTTCAGGTGTGCATATATTGCTATGAAACTTCCTCTGATAACTGCCTTTGCTGTGTCCCATAAGTTTTGGTATGTCATGTTTTCATTCCCATTGGTTTCTATAAATTTCCTAATTTCATCTCTGATCTGGGTCAGTATGCACTTCTTTTGCAATAGAGAGTTATTCATCCTCTAATTATTTGCTCTTGTTTTCTTCATCTTTTGTTGATTTCCAACCTTATGGCACAATGATCTGAGAGAGAGGTCCAAATGATATCAATGTGCTTAAATTTAGGTAGATTTGTTTTATGCCCCAGCATGTCATTTATCTTTGAATATGTGCCATGTGGGCTTGAAAATAATGTGATTTTTTTTATTTGGATGAAAAGCTCTGTAGCTATCTACCAAATCAAATTGTCTAATTGTAGTGTCAAATCTCTAGCCTCCTTGTTGAGTTTCTTTCCTTGTGATCTGTCTTTCTCAGAGAGTGATATATTGAAGTCACCCACTATAATTGTCAAGGCTGTGATTTCTTTTTTCATCTTTTGGAGTGTTTGGTTTAAATATTCAGTGGGTCTCTCATTAGGGAAATATATATTCAAGATGCTTATTGGTTGATTGTCTATCCTTCCCTTGAGCATTATATAGTGTCCCTTCTTATCTCTTTTTATGGTTTGCACTTTGAGGTCAATTTTATCTGAGATTAGGATTGCTACCCCTGCTTTTTTTGTATTCTTGCTTGCTTGGTATGCCTTTCTCCAGCCTTTGATTCTCAGCCTATTTTTGTCTGTAGTCTTGAGACGTGTCTCCTGTAGGCAGCAGATTGATGGGTTGTGTTTTCTAAGCCAGTCTGCTAGCCGAAGTCTTTGGATGTGCGAGTTCAGTCCACTCATCTTTAGGGTTATTATCTCCAACTGTGGAATATGTGATGTCATCTTATACTTTTTGTGTTGAGAGTTTCCCTACCTCCATTTATTTTCAGTGTGTTGTGGATGTATGTGTGAGGGTTGATCATTCTTGATTTCTTCCCACTGTTAAGCTATTCCTATTTTCAGGGCTGTTTTATGTGATGTTCTCTTATTTATACTTGATGAGTGCTATTCTTCTGCCCATACTGAGTCAACAAGGATCTTTTGTAAGCTGGGTTTCTTCTAACGTATGCTTTGAGATTTTCCTTGTCTGGAAAAACTCTTACTTCTCCATCTATCTCAATAGATAACTTGCTGGGTAGAGTATTCTTGGGTTTGAGTTATTTTCCTTCAATTTTTGGAATATATTACTCCACTCTCTCCTCTTCTTCATAGTTTCCACTGATAGGTTTGAGCATATTCTTATTTGGGAACCTTTATATGTGATTGCTTTTTTCCCCCCCTAGCTGCTCTCATGATTTTCTCCTTTTCCTCAAAGTTGGATAGTTTAACCTTTATGTGTCTTGGTGTCGTCTTCTTGGGATTCAGTCTAGCTGGTGTTCTTTCTACCTCCTGTATGGTTGCCTGGTTTTCATCCATTAAGCTAGGGAAGTTTTCCTCCAGGAATTCTCTATTATTGTAGATGACTTCTTTGTTGTGTTCTTTGTCTGGTAGACCAATAATTCTGATGTTATTTCTCCTTATCATATCATACATAGAGCTTACATTTTCTTCAGTTTCACTGATTTTTGTTCGCGTATGTTAAATTCCACTTGGCCATCCTCTAGGTCACTGATGCAGTTTTCAGCTTCCTCCAGTCTATTCAAGAAATCTGTGACTCTGCTGTTGTTTTCTGTTATCTCATCCCTAAGCTCTTGTATGTCCCTTTGGTGTCTGGACTTTATCTCATCTATCAATTCACTCTTTTCTGTATTGTTTCCCTCATATCATATATGACTCCAAGCATCATTCTGAAAATTTCTTTATGTGGCATATCAATGTCTGCTTCTTCTATGCATGCCATTAGGTTCAGGGCATCTTCTGCTCTTATCTTTTGTTTCTCCTGTCTTTTCTTTGAGGTGGTTGGGGTTGATTGCTGTTTGCATTGCGTTGTTTTCAAGGAACCAGGTTCTCTTTTCCAGGGACTCAAAGAGCACTGGCTCTCTCTGAGAGACTTAAAGGAAACGTGTCTTTGAACTTCCTGACTAATTTTGTTATGGAATTAGCCTAACACTTTATCTTCTTATGGCTTCATTCTTTCCCTAGTGAACCAGTGTTCCATTATCTGGAGGGCAAGTTGGGTAGTCTTCCCAGGGTCCACTGATTGGATTTTGTGGACCCACAGGGGTGGTGCACGGGGGATCATGCACTGCATGATCGCACCAGGAGCTGGGATGGTGCAGCCCATAGCAGTGTGGGACACTGCATGAGGTGTGTGGGGGTGCTTATTGCAAGGGGAGCACCACGGAAGGCTGGTAGGCCACCCACCCCTGAGTTGAGCACTGTGAATATTGGGTGGAGCTACCCAAACAGTGGATGTGGAGGATGGGCAGTGGTTCCTGCAGCAGCTTGGAATTCAAGCCAGGGCTGTTGGAACCGTCCTGGGCTGCACTAGGCAAAAGACTGGAGGGAGGAGGATTTCTCAGTTAGATGGACTCCAAGAGGACATGTAAGAGCTCTCTTCAAACACACAAGCTGGAATTCCCCTTTAAGAAATTGGGCAAAAATTACCCAGGTGGAGGGTGGGTGAGCTTCTCCACCTTCAGGCTACTCTGCACAGAGTGGGGCTCTCCCAGCTGGGTGTAGCAGGTGCAATTGCCCTAGGCTCAGGGGAGGGGTCTGGTCTGTGAGCCAACCTGGAAAAGACCAGGAGTTAACACTAAGAAACCAGGTTTGCCAAAACCGTTGGGAGATAGAGAGAAGCGAATGAACCCAAAGTAGCCACACAGTCAAGCCCTGTTCCCTGAATGCAGGGCCGCAAGAGTTCAATCTTTGTCCTGCACCAGCGGCTGACTAGACAATACCCCTGTACCACCTCAAACCATCCTGGTCGCGGCTCTGATGGAGACAGTGACAGATAGCAGTGGGTCAAACCCCAGCCGGGGCTTCACTGTGACAAACCAACACCGTCACCCCCAGCCCCTCAGAACCCAAGAATCTGTGCCTACATATCTTTATGATGATCCTCCAGGGATCCAGTAGTGGTGAATTTCTCTTTCAGACACTCCCTCAGCTGATCTCCTGCTGATTCCCCCTGGAGAGTGTCATTCAGTCACCATCTTCCTGGAAATTTCATATTCTTTTCCAACACCATCAGTCAACTGCATTCCTTCTTCCTTCGTCCTCATTTATCGTTTAACTTTCAAATGCCTACGAGGCAATGGAGTCAAGGGCATCTTAGTCATCAAAGTGATACCTTTGCTTTTAAACATTTTAAAGAGATATTTCACAGCAGCTTTGCCCAGTGCAATTTGTCGTGCTACTTGTAGACTTCTGCTGCCTTTGCGTGCTGCTTCCATCTGGTGCTGGTCCCCTTGCTGAGGACGAAGTCTTCTGTATGCGGCAATACCACCCATGGTGAGCGCTAAGATCCTACAGCCCCTGGTGAATGCTAAGATCCTTGCTCTTGAAGATCACCAGTCTTCAAGTCCACCTCACTGTCGGCAAGCAGGCGTGTCATCTGCATCTCACTGAGAGCCAGGCATCTTCCTCCACTTCTGACGCCGCCTTCTTCTTTGTCGAGGACAGTGTCTCAGATCATTGGCTCAGCACACAAATGGAATCAGTATGGTGAAAAACTACAACTCTGACACACTTCTGCTAGCCTGTTGGTCTGTGTTGGTTACGAGCAATGATTCTTCTGGAATTTTCATCCATCCCAATGTGATCCATAATCCGTTATGATCCACACAGCCCCTGCTTTTGCATAGCCAATACAACACAAATGCCTTTCTCAGCTCTCAGCCAAGATCCATCTGACATCAGCCATGCTATCCCATGTTTACCTTGTCTTCTGAACTCAGTTTGAATTTCTGGCAGTTCCCTTGCCAACGTGCTGTTGCAGCTGTTTTAAAATTATCTTTAGCAAAACTTTACTTGTGTGGGAGGGTGCGATATTGACGCAAGTCAATAATTCATGCATTCTGTTGCACCCCTTTTCTTAGGCATGGGCACAGATATGGATTTCTTCCAGTTGGTTGGCCAGGTCTGTCTTTCAGATTTCTTGATGAGTGCTTCCGGCATGACATCCATTTATTGAAACATCTCCATTGGTATTCTGTCAGTTCCTGGCGTCTTGCTTTTCCAATGCCTTCATCAGAGGTTGGACATCTTCTTTCAGTAGTGTTGGTGCTTGATCATAGATCACCTTCTGAAATGGTTGAATGTTCTTTTTGGTATTATGACTTGGTGTTTTCCTTCCATTTTCTTTTGCTACTTCCTGCAGTGTGCTATATTTTGCTTATAGGATCCTTCAGGGTTACAACTCAAGGCTTGAAGCTTTCTTCAGATCATTCAGCTTGAGAAATGCCAAGTGTGTGCCCCTTCTCCTTAATTTTTAACTGCATGTCATGATAGTACTTTACGTTGTCTTCTTTAGTTGCCCCGTGATATTTTCTGTTTAAGGTTTTCATCATTTCTTCCATTCATTTTCACTGTTCTATTTTTAAGAACAATTCTCAGCATCTCTTCTGACACCCATTTTGGCCTTTTCTTTCATTTAAAAACTTACCTCTCGGGCTGAGCCCCGGTGGAGTAAGTGGTTGAGTGGGGGACTGTGGCCCACGGGCTTGGGGGTTTAAATGTAGCGGCGGCTCTCAGGAGCAGTGCTGGGTAGCTTCCACGACCACCAGAGGGCAGTGATGCCCCACCCCCCAAAAATTTTTACTTCTATTTTTAACTGGGTGAAAATTTAGATAACCAGTTTTGCATTCAATCATTGATACACATCTTATTCAGTGTAACCCTCTCAAGGCAATGTCACCTACCCTCCCCTTCTTCCTCTTGTTTCCTGTCTCCTTCCCCCTTTTCCTTACCCTTTCTCAACTTCATTCTGGGCTAAGTGTGCCCTTTTGATCTCATGAGGTTGGTTAGTCTAAGATGTGCATTCCTCCTGAGTGTGACTGTTCCCCTTCTTGAACGACCTGTCTATTGTTTGGTGGCACATTGAGTTACACGGTGGGTTCAGCTCCAGATTGGAAGGGAGACTGTGGGTCAGAGTCTTGGAGGATCCACCAGGGTCTATCTGACCAATAAGCTTGGTCTATTTGATGATGCCGAGTTTTGTTTCAGCTTTTTCTTCTACTCTACCCAAGATCTTCCAACGTGACCCCTTATGTTTGTTTTTTTTTAATGACTATTTGCTTTTTTCCATCTAGGATGTCTGCACAACTTGTCTGGTCTTTGGTCATAAGTGTTCATTGGATCAAATCCTATTCTTGTGATGGTTTCTAAGTTCATGTGGGATAAATTTACTCTCTTATTCTGGTTCTCATGGACTTGTTTTAGTTTTCTAAAGCTTCAGCTTGAACTTGCTTAGGTGCAGCTGATGATTTGTTGAACAAATCGCCATTCATTTTGTTCTAATTGAGCTTCTGCCTTAATTCTGTCCAAGGCTTGGTTCTCCAGAATCAAAACTGGGATATATATATATATATATATATATATATATATATTCCAAGAAAGTGGCTCCCATCATTGTAGAAGCAACTGAGTACACATCTAGCCAGATTCCAAGTCTGTGGGTCAGATTGGAGACTTCTGACTCCTGTAACGTGTGGGGTCTGATGACTCTAAGAATGGTAGAAAGGTGGCAGGCTAATGGTGGCAGAAGGGAATGAGTCCAAAGGCAGAGAGTTGGCTGCTGAAGATTTCAGGATCGGCTGGCAATATGGCAGAGCAGTGCCTCATGTTCAAAGAACCAGAGGTCTATGAGCCAGTTGCAGGATCTAAATCCTGCAAAAAGCAAGCCAAGTTCCCCAAGCATCCATTTGTATTGGGTGCTGGCCACACTCCAGAGGCCTTTAATTGCATCATGGCTGTGACCTGAGTGAGGGTACTATACTACTTCCCTCCCTAATCGTATCCCATTATGGAGGCTTACAGTGGATGGGCTGTGGTTATATTGCATTTGTCAGATCATGGGAGATTACCACCACACTACTGCAAATCCTGCTTAAACCAAAATTTAACTATCAAAGTCTTTTTTCCCAGATACTGTTGATTTGATTCCTGTATATTCCATCTGGCATTATTGTTATATTTATGATTGAAAAGGGTATTTACGATGAATTTGTCATGGGTCTTGAAAAAGTCCATCATGTAACCTACAGCTGGTTCTATCAGCAAGGCCATATTTTTTTCCAAATACTGGTCCTTCCTCATTTCCCACTTCCACATTCAGTCACTAATAATCATCCATCCACCTCGAGTTCATGTCTAATCCATTTCAGATGGCAGAAGTTGGTAAAAATCTTCAGTTTCTTTATCTTTGGTATTACTGCTTGGTATATAAGCTTGAATAATAGTCTTCATGGTAGTTACATAATCTGTTGTCATTTTGAGATTTATGAATAAAGGGGTGGAGTTTAGCCTGCCAATCAGTTCGCAGCTCGATGACCTCATTTGGATGTACTGCGGAGATAAGTAGCTCACTGGAGGCAGCAGACAGCTCACTCCCTGGCAGACATTGCAGCTGATAAGATACATGGCACTGCCCTCGAGTCCTGGAGCCAGAGGAGCCATGTGGAGACCTCTGTCAGTAGGAAGCACTTTATCATTTAGTTGGTGAGAGCTTTCCTTCCTGGCACGGGACCTGACAAGTCCCGGCCACTGTCTCTCAACTAGCTCGCATGTGCCACCAGATGCTGTCAGGTAGGTCCAAGCTCATTGCAACTCTACGAGGGGACTTGTGGTCCGTGGCAATTTCAGTGGCTGGGTTTTAAAGATATAGATTGCCAGGCCTTCCTCCAATCGTTTGATCGGCAGCCAAGTGCTGTTTGCATTGCCCAGGGCCTGTAAGCACATAATTTCCATGAACCAAGCTAGCTGCTGTCAAGTCAAGCCAAACTCAAGGTGACCTTGCAAGTGCCATGGTGGAACTGTGCTCCCGCTGAACTCCAGTGGGTTTTGGGAAGTTGGTCGCCAGGCCTTTCTTCTGACAAGCCTCTGAGTAGACTGGAACTCCCAACCTTCCAGGTAGCAGTCAAGCACTTTAATGGTAGGCACCACTTGAAGGACTGTGGATTGACGCAGCAATACACGGGGAAAGCCACTAGGGGTGGTCTGTTCCCAGGGCCACCCGGTCTCCTATTTCGCCAAATGGTTCCTACTCCCATTCAACCACCCCATCAGCCCATCAACAGTTAGCCATCAAGATGCATAGTATGAAAACGTGGTAGCCCAGGGCACTGATGGAAGCACCCAGGCAGGAGACGCTGTAAGGCCAGACCTGGAAACATTCACAGTAGGTGCCCTCTTCGCGGTGTGAAGTAGAAGTGATGTAATTTACAACCTCCATCTGGGAGGAAATTAGCATCCCTAATAAACGCTTAAGCAATTTTCTGATAGACTTTAACAAGATGAAGGCTTCCTCGGGGAAACCAGCTACCCCAACCCTCCGCTGATGATCAGACCGTCATTGTTGTGCGTTCAGTCTTCTCAGGATTAGCCAACCATTCTCTCCCACTGCCCCCCGTGGGGCTTCCGGAACCCGCGGGAACTGTGGACTCGGCTTTGAAATGAAACGTCGACACACACCTTTCACCGATTTCCCAGAAACTGAAAACAGCCATCACGGAGATCAGCCATTTCAAAAGCTGAGGTCGATGATGGCCTATGGGAGGGGGCTTCAAGACGTCGTGGGGGGAAATCCTTTTACTTTTAACCCCGTCTTTCCACAAGCATTTTGAAGGCGTTTCCCTGCCTACCCTTGTACACTTATTCCAAGAGACTGGGTGGAGCTGAACACAAGGTCAGAGGTTCAAGCACACCCGAAAGAGAAAGCCGGACGAGCCTTTCCAAACTCATGCCAGGAGTGACAGACTCAGAAACTCACAGGGGCTGCTCTACCCTGCCCTCTAGAATTGCTGGGAGTCGGCATAGACCCCGTGGCTGCATTTTTGTTTGTTTGGTTTGGGGGCGGGGTGGGGGGGACAGTGGTCAAAGAAAGACGTGCCAGTCTGCCTCCCTAGGGATGAAAAATAGCTCACTCCCCTCGAGTGGATGCTGGCTCATGGCGACTCCTTAGGCCTGGGGAGAACTGCCCCTGGGGGTTTCCGAGAAAGTAACTCCTTACGGGAGTTTTTTTTTTTTTTTTGGCATCACTGCCCTCGGGTGGTGGGAGTAGGAGGCCCAGCCTTTGCTCCTGTGGAGCTGGAATTGAACCTCCATCCCAGTGGGCCGCAGTCCCGCGCACAAGCACTACGCCACTGGGGTTCAGCCCTTTACAGGAGTTTTTAAACCCCGTCTTTCTCCTGAGGGGCAGTCGATGGTTCTGCGCGTCAGCGCTGGTCAATCGTAGCCCACCGCACGACCACGACGTCACCAGGGCTCCTTTCCATAGAGGCGACAGCCTTGGAAACCTCACCAGGCAGCTCTTAGCATCAGGTCGCTGGAACAGGGACCAGGTTGGCTATGGGCGCGCTCCAAATGCCAGGAAGGGGCTGAACACCTAGGTGGGCGGGACACCTGGATTGGTCCCATCTTGGACGGGGGGCTTAATTCAGCCAATGGGGTCAAGCAGCACCGTCAGCCATGCCTTTCAACGAAGGAGCCTTCCAACCAACCACCGGCCTCTTGCGGTTTCTCTGGCCCCAGTCTCCCCATGTGGGTCGTCCCGAGGATGCCCGCGTTCTTAACTGTAAAAGCTCACACTGCTTCTATCCTTTCTAAAGTCCCACTTGGCTCACAAACCAGGCTTCGGTGAAGCCAAGGACCGAGGTCTTCCCCACCCCAGAAACCTAAGCTCTACCCTGGTTTATAGGGTCAAGAGGGCAGAAAATCAGCCGGAGGGCCAGGAGTCTATGTATTGGGCAGCGTATTCTAGATGAGTCCATGGTGCTTGCTGGAGAGAGAAGGGATTTTCTACTCCCGTCAAGACTTACCGTCTTGGAGCCCCACGGGCCGGTCTCTCCGATCTTCGAGGGCTGCTGGCAGGCGGCGTGGACGCATGGCAGTGAGTTTGGTTTGGTTTCCATTCGAGGCTTTGTACAGTTCTTCTCCCTTACAACAGGCTCGCTTACCTTATAAGCTAGAATCAGGGGTTCTCAAACTTTTTAAACAGAGGACCAGTTCACTGTCCCTCAGATCGCTGGAGGGGCGTACTGTAGTTTTTCTTTTTTAAACACTATGAACAAATTCACTGCGGGCCGCGATGAGTTGGCTGCTAAGCGGGACAGGCGGCGGAGGCAAAAATGCCCGACAGCTGGATAAATGTTTTCCCCAGGCCGCCTGTGGCCCCTTGGCCATAGTTTGAGGATTCCTGATAGATACTCATCCGGGTGAAATGAATTGCCCAGGACCACACTACCTGTTCGATCTGCCTGGGACCAGAGCTGGTACTCTTTCACCTCTGCTCAAGGGATTGTATGGAAGATGAAGAGTGAGGTGTTCCTTGAGAGGGGGACAGAGTTGGGGCGGGGTGTGGACTCCAGAGGAGGGGTTTTGGGAGGAGTCATGGGTCAGAGATGGCCCAGGAGGTAGGGTGAACTTCTGAAGGTCGTGAGAAGGGTGTGTCAGGAGGGAACAGGGCTTGCTGGAAGGAAGCTGCGCTGTTCATCCGCTGGTGGCCATCACTGTGGGCCCCAGGTCAGCGCCTGGCTCTGTTATGTGCTTTTGAAGCCGTCTGCTCAACTAGCTGGCTCTTTATTATGCCGGCTCAGGAAGCAAGGTAGCTAGCTCTGTGACCTGGGACGAGTCACTTTACCTCGTAGAGGGGAAGGTTTCCTCATCTGAAAATTAAGGGCAATCATAGCACTTCTCTCAAAGAATTGCTAGGTGGTTTAAAAGAGATAAAACACGAATAGTACACACATTCTGACTCAGAACACCCACAGGGCAGAGTCAAACTGCCCCCTGTGGGTCTCTGGAACTGTACATCTTTAGAGAAGTTGAAAGCCGCCTCATTCTCTGAAACGGCAGCTGGTGGTTTTGAACCGCTGGCCTTGCGTTTCACTGCCCAACATGTGACCCCTCACGACACCAGGGCGACTGCCGCACTAAGTGCCCCACGAGAAGGCGAAGTGTGACTTCCAGAAGGCATCAGGGGATTCACGGAGAGGCTTTTCTTCCCTCTCCTTTTCAGGGCAGTGTAATTTCTGACCTTCAGAAATGTTGCAAGAACAAAGCAAAGAATGCCTGATGACCCTTCACCAAGAGTCGATACAGAGACCCTGGTAGTACAGTGGTTAATCGTGGGGCTGCTCCTGGCAAGGTCAGCCGTTTGAGACCACCCAGCCGCTCCGCATAAAGAGTCACAGTTTCGGAAACCCACAGGGACAGTCCTACCCCGTCCTGTAGGGTCCCCATGCGTCAGCATCCTCTCAGTGGCCATGGGTGAGGACATCCCATGCGCACGTACACGCATATGCAAGCCATTCTCTCACACAGCTGGAGTACGGGCATCAGCATCATGAGATGAAGGCGATGACACAGAATGATTTCATCAACTGGCCATTGGCACGAGGGTCCCATCGTGGCCTGTCTAAGAGATCTCTGTCAGGCTCCTGCCCTGCCATGCCAGTCTCCTGGGGTCCGTAACAGCCCTCCAGCGTCCTTGGACTTTTGGGACCTTGGCCTTTCTGAGGCATACAGGCCAGTCCCCTTGCGTCTGGGTTTGTCTGATGTTTCCTCTCCATTAGCTTCAGGCTGGGCACGCCGGGCCAGAGTCCCACGGTCACTGCAGCCCACCATGTCCCTGGGAGCCTCCCTTCACCTTAAAACAGAGATTCCCTCTGTGAGGGGGATGGGGTCCGTTGACACTGGATGCCCAAGGCTTTGGAGTCTCTCTGAGGGGGTGTCTGGGGGCAGGCGGGATCCCAGGGGATCCTTCTCCCCTAACATCCTCACCTCTTGCCCAGTAGATGGCACTGCAGCCCGCATCCATGTGGCAGCATCCCTGTCTGTGGAAGGACGCCTGCCTGGAAAGCAGGAACCTTGCCCTGGACCCTTCCTGGGAAGGAAGTTTTCACCCCTGCACTGCCCTGTCCCTTCACAGCCCTCCTCTGGACACCTGGGACCTCGTCAGAGCTCATGTGGGGGCTCCTAAGCCAGATGACCTCCTGCCCCCTATCCTACAACTGAAAGGTGATCTGAGAACCCGGCATAGCCACAATCACAGCCACCATGTCCACCACTCACACCTCTCACTGGGAGGCGTCTGGGTGCCAGGCACCGGGACAAGCACTTCCTGCTTATTTTCTCAAGTTACCCCCACAGCACCTCCGGAGGAGTACCCTGGCCCACGGTCCCACAGCAAGTCCTCCTCACCACCTCCTCTGTGCGCCTTGACTCGAGAGGTTAGAAGAAGGGCTGGGGCATCCTGAGAAGGGACTGGGATGAGGAGGGAGCTGCAAGAGATGACCACTGAGCCAGTCTCCTAAGAAGGGGATCTTCTCGCCTGGCCAGGGAGGCAGATAGGAGGAGGGCTGTCCTGGAGGCATCGAGGTTGCTCGTTGTCTTGCTGAACCCAAGGACGTCAGTTCGAAACCAACCAGCCACTCTGCGGGAGGACGTGAGGAGGGGTCCTCCTGTCCAGAGTGACAGTCTCGGGAACCAATGGGGCACTTCGATCCCATCCTCGAGGGTCACTGGGAGACGGGACCAACTTGCTGTCAGTGGGTTCAACTTGCTGGCGTGCAGCACAGCCACACGGCAATGTCGGCATGGAGAGCTGAAGGCACAGAACTGTTGACCCGAGGAGACCCGAGGCGTGAGTGGCTGGCCAGAAAGAAGCAAGCAGAACTCTGAAGAATACCACAATAGCAGGTATAGGGAGCGATGGCTGCTGTTAGAGCTGAGTTCCCACGAAGACCTCAACAGACTCCCCTCCCCTCCCAGATTGCAAATAGATGCAGGATTCTTTAGAATGAGTGAGAGCGTCCTACAGGGTCCAGCCAGAGCCTTTACTTAGAAGAGCCAAACTCAGCCCCGAGGACAGGGTAGAAGTGCCCTTGTGAGTTTCCCAGATGGTAACTCTTTAAGGGACTTGAAAGCCTGGTCTTCCTGGCTTTCTCCTGAGGAGCAGCTGGTGATTTTGAACTGCTGACCTGGGTAATCGCAGCTCAACTCCTAACTGCAATGCCATCAGTTGAAAGGGGGACTCAGTTGCCTGAAGTCTTCTTCAGCCCCCCTTTGAAACTATTACTGAGTAGACTGACTCAGAGATGCAGTGGGCTAGAGTAGAATTCCATGGGTGTATGATCGTGTAGATCTTACAGGAGTAGAAAACCCCATCGTGCTCCTCTGGAGAGACTGGTGGCTTCGAACTGTCAATCTTGCAGGTAGTGGCTGAACGTAGCCCATGGAACCACCAGGTTGAGCTCAATTTGAGCGATTGTCTGCCATAGGCACCGTTCCCTTTTCAGATCCACCTTTCTCACCGCCATCGAGTCGGTGCCGACTTACAGTCACCCTGGGGACGGGTATATAGAACTTTTCCTGTGAGTCTCTGAGTTTCTTTATGGAAGTGGACAACCCGGTCTTCCTCCAGTCAGATATACTGCGATGGCATCCGACCAACACTCAAGAGACAGGA
>PVJH01038094.1:0-17419 GCA_004026705.1 Nesogale talazaci | reverse complement strand
TCCCCAAATGAGAGTGAAGCTACGAATATTTCTGGGTGACAATGATAAGCAGTCAATAAATATATCTTGAAAAAGCAAATGACATTATTCTTTTTTCATTTATTTTCTCCCTAATTCATGAATTGGTGACTGTACATAGTCTGTACAGTCACCAATTTCTGCTCTTCGTGTCTCCACTGCTCAGGGACCAGGGTCTTCTTCTCCACACGGCTGTGCTGCAGCTCTTCCATGAGGCAGGAGTTCACCAGGCTACTGTAGCTACATTTCCCGAACTTGAAGGACATCATCAAAACCTGGAAATGGAAGAGCGATGGTTGAGAGGAGGGTTCTCCAATTCCATGTGCTCTACTTCTAGTTCTCCATGCAGCCTTTCCCAGAGTCAGTTCTAACCCACAGGGATCCCATGTGCAACAGATTGAAACCCTGTGTTGTCCGACTCCATCCTCCCACGTGTCAGTATGTGTGATCTCTTTGTTGCAGCCACTGTGGAAATCCATATTCTGGAGAGTCGTCCTTGGCTTCAATGACCCTCTCCCCAGCTCGGTGTCCTTTTCCAGGGACTGGTCCTTTCTGATAACATGTCTGAAGCACAGAAGACAAAGTTTTGACATTCTGGCTGTTAAGGAGTGTTCTCAGTGCACACTTCTTATTAACAACTTTCTCTGCTTTTTTTAGCATACCGAGGTATCCTTGAGAGGCTTAATCAATAGTGGAACTCAAATGCATGATCTTCTTTTTGATTCCTGTTGACTGTGCAACTTTCATTTCCATAGGAGTGTCTGAAAACACCATGACTTGTGTCAGGTGTACCACCTCAGTCCTCAAGGTGTCATGCTTACTCTTCAACATTTCAGTGAATTCTGCAGCAGTTCTCCCCTCCCTCATTCTTCAGAATCTGTTTATGAATGACGATTTCTGCCATCGAGTAGACTTGGATGCCCAAGAGATGCACTTAAGAGGATATTGAAAATGGATTAGAAGAGTTGTAAATGGAATGGTCATACATTTCCACAGTGGTGCTTTTATGTTTCAACAAGTTGATTCTGATTTATTGGAATTCTACAAGACAGATTAGAACTTCCCCTAGGGTCTATTCAGCTAATACGTTCTGTGGGTATTGTGCAAAATGTTTTCACACATGGCACCAATACAGGATTAAAACCACTGACATTTTCTTCTGTAGCTGATTGTTTCACCACTGCTCCAAGCAGGCTCCTTTCCCCATGGGTTTCAGAATCAGAGACTCACTTTGAGGAATGTAGGCCACTGAGAGAATCCGAGGGAGAGGACAGGGAAGAAGCTGGTGGGAAACATCTTCTGTGAAACTGACTAGAAAGACTTTGTTCAAAATCAGGATCAGGGATTAGAAAGCAAGCGAGAAATAGGAATTTCTTTGAGGAAAATTTAGAATCTCAAGGTCAAGGATTTAATGTTGGAAAGGTCCAAAGAATTGAAAAAGGACCAGGATAAATGTGGGATTTGACATGAAGGCATTCTAGAATGAAAACTACCCAAGAAATAGAGCGATGATCCTTTGGACTGAAGAATTCCGTGTACATTTTTCCAGGTCCATGTGGGATCCATTCAGGTGAAAAATCCAGGTCACTGATATCAAATCCTGACAAAATGTGTTGCTGAGTTTTATGAATTACTATATGTGGGGGACTATAGGACACACTTTCTTCTCCCAAAAGTGGGAGAAAAAATTCGGGTGCGTCTTATGGTCCAAAGATGTGCTATTCCAGAACAATTTAGTATACTGGAACTATTAGGTTCAGAATATTTTTTCCTGTTTTCCTGCTCTAAAACCTGGGTGTGTCTTATGGTTAGGTGTGTCTTATACCCAGGAAAATATGGTCTTCTCAATAAACACCCAAAATTAGAGGCTCAGAAGGCTCATTTTCCCTTAATTGATTCTGAGATCCTAAGCACAGTCGAAGAAGTTAGCAGAAGACACAGCCTCGAAAAGAGAGAGAAGTTCCAGACTGAGCAGAGGGGAAGCAGCTGGTGCTGTGCAGACCCGTCGACCTGAAGCCCTGGGGAGGAGGTTTGTGTTTGAGGCTGAAGCACTGTGAGAGGATAGCTCTGACGCTGCTGACAGTAATAATGAGCCATGTCTTCAGGCTGCAGACCGCTGATGGTGAGCGTAAAGTCTGTGCCTGAGCCACTGCCTCTGAACCGGCTGGGGACCCCAAAGGCCGGGTTGGATGCATCGTAGATGAGAAGTTTAGGAGCCTGTCCTGGTTTCTGCTGGTACCATCCTACATAGATATGCACACTCTGACTGGACTTGCAATTCATGGTGACCGTGTCCCCTGGAGATGCAGGCAGGGAGGCTGGAGACTGGGTCATCACAATGTCCCCATTGACACCTGAAATCACAATTGTATTATTAGCAGATACGCACGCACTTTCTCATAGGAATTTTAAATTGCACTAGCTTAAATGTTAAGGAGACTTCTCTGTTCTATACATCATTCATAATTGGGTGATTTTTATATACACATCATACCTCACTATATCTTACAATCATTCTTCTGTTTTATACAGATTCCACACTAACAAGATGAAGACACTTTTAAATTTCTCACCAGAGAGCCAGAACAGCACGGACACCAGGATCTGGATGTGAGGGGCCATCTCTCTGTCTTTGCCTGCCTGCTGCAGCTCAGCTCCCTCTGCAAAGACCTCAGGCCTTTATATCTTCCAAGCAGTCAGGCTGAACATGCAGAGTCTATGCAAAGCAGCCTGTGAGTGCAAGCAAACCACAGAGGAAGTGACCCAAGTAAACGCTGAGTCCAAAGTGACGGCACAGAAAGTATAATTTCAGGAACACTGAAGCCAGGGAAGTCAGTTTAGAAGGTCTAATAACAATTTAGAAAATCTAAGAACACACAATATTAGATAACAAGTGAAAAATTTAATTTCAAATAAAAATATTTTAAATGATTTCCTGTTAATTACATTTTGAGTTAGCTTCCTCAGATCAGCACCCTTGTAGAAATAATAAAAATGACAGAAAACTAACAAACCTGAAGGATAGAAGGGAGGGAGAGGTCCAAGGGTGGGTGAAATGGTAGCCATGGAGACAGAGAGATGAAAGTGGAAGAAAGGTAAAGGAAAATAAGCTAATTCATCACAAAGATGGGAATCCTTAGAGGAGTTTTGAAAAATTTTTTCAGGCTGCTTTGTAATGTTACATACGTCCCATAGTTCATTTGTATATAATCGAGTTTAATCCCTAATTAAGGCTGCACATTGCTAAAAAAAAAATAAAACCTGTTGTTCTTATGGCTTTAAATTAGGTAAATTGCTATTAGATTAGATGAAACAACTCAGAAGCTCACATATCCATCCAGAAACCACTAAAAATAAGACCAACTGATATTATTGAGTGTCCTGATAGAGAATTAGGTCATTCTTCTGTAGGGCCCTTGTGTAGTTCAAACCGTGAGCCTTACGTTAGCAGTGGTGCACAAAGTCTGCAATATCCAGGGACATTATAGTAAGATAGGGTAGCTATAATGATGTCTACCATGTATATTCATTCAGGTAAAATGAATTCCTAGCCTCAAATATGAAGAAGATATTTTTGTGAAATATGGATCTTAGGCCAGTGGCATAGATTGATGAAATCATTCATCTATTATAAAGAAATATTTCCTGTCTATGCCATCAAGTCAATGTAACTCACCATGATCCATATTCAGCCAAATGAAACTTTGCCTGGTTTTCTGTTATCCAAAGAATAGTAGGTATTGTCAACTCAGTGCTACAACCATTGAGACAATCTACCATGCTAAGATCCTTCCTCTTTCCCACCCTCTCTCAACTTGACCAGGCATGACTTCCTTCTCCAGGCACTGGTCTCTCTTGAAACCGTGCAAAGAGTGAAACAAAGTCTTTCTCTCATTTGTCTGGGGAGCATTCTGACTGCACCTAGCCCAAGAAAGATTTACTTAGGCCTCTAGAAATCTGCAGTGCACTCACTATTATTTTGCAATACCACATCGTGTTGGTGATGACGTCATCATCGTCGTTGTTGTCATGCACCGTCAGAGCTGTCCTGTGCACAACAGAACTGAACACTTCCTGATACGGTGCCTCCCACACAATTCTTCTTATATTTGAACCCATGACTGATGGGTAAATAGATGTAATTTGAAGGACATGAAAATATACTAGATTTAGTGAGTGAGAGTAAAAGTAAACCTTTATGAGCAAACATGGATTACTGCATCTACACTTCTACACGACACTTCTCTTCTAGTACATCACAAAACCAAAATTCACTGCCTTTGAGTCGATTCAGACCCATGGCAACCCTATAAGACACAATAAAATTTCCCTTTGGTTTGCTAAGCCTGTAAAACTGTGAGGGAGCAGAAACCATCATGGTTTTCCTGCACAGAGGCTTGTCATTTCCAAATGGTGACACTGTAGACAAAAGGCCAAGGAATGTACCATCAGGGCGCCACACTAGCACATTGGAACCAAACAAATATTATTCACATGCTGAGCCATATAGCAAATATGAAGACCCTATCATTGATTCACATGGAAAATATATTTCAATAAGAAACAAACTACTGACAGTACCAAAATACAATTCTTAAACATCAGTATATTAGGAGTTACTAAAGACACATCTATATTCCCTTCTGAGACAGCCACATAAGCTCAGAAGGAAAGAAATGTCACAGATATAAACTCTGAGTAAAATCCTTTGTACCACCATTTGAAGGAATGAGAGCATGAACAAAAGCAGACAGTCTTCAAGAAAAGCCTCAGCTGGGAGAGGGCAGACATAATAAAAGGCTCATGACACCCTAATGAAGAGGAAGCTGTGAGTTGCAAGAAAAGTCTACAAGATACACTGGGTGGGAGGAGCCTGAGCAGCTCTAGCAAAAGGGATGGCTGCTCTCTTGCTGGGAAGGAGCAGTTGTTCCCCCAGGATGACGAAAGTTTCACGGGTCGGCAAAGGTTGGAGGTGGCCCACTGCTGGGGAGAAAGATGTCATTCTGTAGAAAACAGAGCAACACAGAACTGTAGCTCCTGGCTCCTAAGAAGGGTATGCATAGCATGCTCTGACACACGGGACAGGGGAAGCCTGGAGGGTGAGTCCTTGTTCAGTGGATGGTGCAGAGTAAATCACTAATCCGAGATACAGTCTCAGAACAGCAAGAGGCTGAGGAGAGGCTGGTGGGTTGTAGATTCTCCCCAGAAGCCCTCATCAGGGTGTTTGTGTTTGGGGCTGAAGCACTTGGATGGAATGGGACCATCTTTCTGACAATGATCTTCCTGGAAGCTGTTGGTGACGAGAATGAAATCTGTTCAGATCCACTGCTGCCGACTTGGTAGGAGACACCAGAGGCCAGCATGGTGACCTGGGGGTTGGGAGTTTGGGGAGGAGCTCCGTGGATTTGCTGGTAACAATTTAAGCAGCTAAGAGGACTATGGCTGGACCTGCAGTTGATGGTAGTTCTTTTTTCCTGGAGATGCAGTGAAGGAAGCTGGAGACTTGATCATTACAATGTCCCCACTGCCACCTGCAGTCACAAATTAACAGTAAGCAGACAGACACACTTTTTTCAAACAGGTGTTATTTTATTGGGAGTTCTTGAGTTGTCATAGCATTCTAAAGCTCAGTCACATCAAGCACTATTGTACAATTGCTGCCACACTGAATTTCAAAACATTTCCTTTCTTCTTGAACTCTTGATATCAGCTCCCATTTTGCCCCTCACATCCCCCTCCCCCAACTCACCCTCTTCTCATATTGCCTTTTGTTTCTCTCTGCTTTGGTAACCATAGCTTACACATTCCACTATATCCATTGGCATTCAATTCTGTTGTTCCATCCCACCTAGAGGAGTTATACAGTCATCAATGTCATCAATTCTCTACTCCCCCCTACACACTCCTCTTTCCATACCTTCAGAAAACCATTGCGCCTGCTAATGTTTCTTGGCTTTCATGTACTACATTTATTATCATAATCTTAATTTAATTATGATAATGAGAATATTCAAGTCAGTGTAATTAATGAGATAAATCAAATGAACGCCATAATATAAAGGGAGAGAAGATTAAAGAACTAGAGGAAAGTTGTAGGGTTCATCAGTACTATACCACATTCAGGATTTGTCTTCACTTCCCTGTGGGACTTCTGAGAGAGACTACCCAATTTCCCAACAGGTGGGTTTTTGGCCTCCATTCATACGTAACCCTTCATATCAATGTGGTTGCAAGTTTTAGATTTTCAGATACCTCTTCCCATGCACACCTGATGTTCACACTGGCTTGTGTGCTTCTTCCATATGGACTTTGCTTCTCCCCTGCCTTGGATTTCTGAGGCTATGAGTCTTTCTGGGAACAAAAAGGCTCAGTGCTTTTCCTGAGAGCAGCTGGAAATTTCCAAGAGTTGAACTTGTGAATACCAATAAAAATAGTAATCACACTATACACCAGGGCACTTTATTGTACATTGAAATCACAAAAATGTTCTTCGGATCTTATTAATCTCTTGGAACATCAATCTAATTTGAAAAAAATATACCAGAACTGAATTAGGAATAATAACAATATACAAATTTATAATATCAATGTTAGGAGTTACTAACTGTACAATTATTTTTCCCTCCTCAGAAAGCCAAGAACCAAGACCAGAAAAGAACCCACTAATGAAAACTTAAGACAAAATTTGAAAAACAATGACTCAAAAGCACAAGATCAGAATCAAAATCAAGTCGATTCTGGAAGACTAACAACAGCTGCACAAAGGAAATTTATAAAAGGACTCGTGAAGCTATGACAAAAGAGAGTTATGCGATATAAAAACAGTATGCAAGAAAAACGCCCTTGCCTTGGAGGGGATTGATAGGCTCCACATAAGGAATGACATTGAACACCTGTGACAAAGTTTTAATGTCACCCACTTGATGGGAGTGGAAGCGTGATGGCTTAGTGGTTACACATGGGCTTTGATCTGCACAGTGTCCATCAAAACCCTCATCAGCTCCTCAGGAGAAAGACTGCGCTTTTACTCCCATAGACAGTTACAGCTGGGGAAACCCATCGGGAGATGCAATGAGTCAGCACTGCATGGATGTTACTGAGTTTGGGCTTGATGGTGAGAGGCTTGCCATCTGTGGAAGTCAGAGCTGGTCCTCTATTGCTAAGCAAAAAGGAAGTCACTCTTCAGGAAACCGATAGCCCCAGGGACCTGCAACCACTTGTGGTCATTAGGACAAGGTGATGCCAGTACATAAAGAGGACTGGCATGGAAATTGTCCTTGCCCAGTAGATTGAGGGGAGCATATGATGAGTCCAGGTTAGGTCTGCACAGTCCTCAAGGGATCATGAGTTCTGGGTGGGTGGCTGGGACAGGGTATCTTAAGATGATTTTACACTCAACTTCCTTGCCAAACCAAGTAGTGAGGTGAGTCCTATGCCTGCGATGTGTAATCAACACTTGACACAAATCATAACTATTAAGCATTTTCAATTTTATATGCACACAACAGGAAAGACAACCAGACAATGGGTTTAAAAGGCCTGTATCTTGAGAGCCCTGCTCCGTCGGGAGGGATGCCATCTTAGTCAGTTGACTCACTGGTGGTTTGAAACTTCTGATCTTGGGGGCAGCACCCCAATGTGCACCCACTCTGCAGGATAAAGATGGAGCTCTCCACTCCCATAAAGAATTAGAGTCTGGAACCCAGCAAGGGCAATTTTAGCCTGTCCTTGAAGCTTGCTGTGGGTCAGAATCGACTTGATGGCAGTGAGAGTGAGAAGTGAAGTCATTTAGGGAGATATAAGTGAAACATTCTATTCCCATAAATAGTCACAGATTCAGAAATCCACTGGGGCAGTGCTGCCCTGTCTCATAGAGTGATAATGGGTCACACTCAACTCAATGGCCCCTGTGACCTTATAAGATCAAAAAAGAAGGAAAAGAAGGAAACCTCAGAAGGAACAGGAAGAGATTGAATATACTGACCTTGATGTTTGGAATGATACAGTGTGAAGCTAAGGAATGTCAACACCCTTGAGAAGCTAAAAGAGAACAGATTAACTGACCATCCCACAGACTCTGGATGAATGAGGGTTTTGCAGCAGCTCAGTTTAGAATTAGTGATACCTATCTCATGGGGTCACCACAAGCTAGAATCCATTGAACAACATCGAAAATTACGTACCACCTCACTGATTATAAATCCTGCTTCTGGAACTATGACAAAACAAAACTATGATAGACATTGTCCTTATGATCATTTGTTGTACCAACCATAGGACACTGGCATTGAGATTTTTAAATATCAGAAGACACACTTGTTAATAAGAAGATAAAAATATATAATGTGTTAGCCTGGGTAGACTATAGAAACAAATTCATGGAGCTCATATGTGTTTAAGAAAAAAGTTTATATATAAGAGCAATTGAATATTGAGAGAACATCCAAGCCCAGTTCAGATCAGTTTGTAAGTCAGAGATTAGCCCATACATCTAATACCAATCTATAAATTCCTTTTTACATATTAAACACATGCAATAACACTGAATACAGGAAGAATAGAGGCCAGTGGGTTGCAGGTCTTCTGGATCCAGTGGCACTGTAAGCATCTCAGTACTGGCAGGGGTCTCTACATGGCTTCTCTGCCTCCAGAGGTCTGTTTGCATCAGGGCAGGTCCACGTGGATTCCCCAGCTCCCAGGGCACAGCATCATGTGTCTTGTGAGTAAAGCATCTCCAAGGGACTGAGCAGAGAGAAGAAGATCTATTGTCTTCCACAAGGAAAATTCAGGAGATCCCAGAGTTCTCAGGAGAAGCCAGGCCCTCATAGAGACCTCATTGGTTATATCATGTTTGACAGGTCACACTTCACCCCTGCACTCATAATCCTCTCAATATGACAGCAGATTAGGTAACTGACACATGTAAGAATGGCAGTAGCTGACCTGATTTTCCAGTCACCATCCATGTTGCTCAAACTGATTTGCATATTGACTTACCTTGCTACTGCACCTCTTTGTGAAATCGGTAGAACTTTTTTCCACTTTACATATAAGAAAATATTGTTACTGAGTAATTGAATACCTTACTCTAACTCCCCTGGCAAAAAAAGGACAGACGAGTATGAGAAAATTAGTATGTGAAGGATCAAGGTCACAGCGCATCAGTGCACATTTACAGATCCTTATCACTAGAGAACTGACACATTTCTTTAAAAAGAGAAAGGTGATGGAAAGAAATGGATGACCATCCATTTTTGCTTCACTATCCAGTGAGAATACACAAACAAGAGAATAAAGGGGAAGACTGTCCAGTCGAGGGGGATGAAGGAAGTTCACAAGGTTCTGTGGTGAAGACCTTGGATCCTGCATGGGGCACTGCTACTCCTTGGAAAGGATCCTTCACAATTAAAAAACAACTGGGCTTTCTCGGGGTTTTCCTTCTGGGATATAATTTTCATGGAAGCAGAACAATAATGCCTTTATTTTGTGGTGTCACAAACCACCTTTATTTTGTGGTGTTGGTTCAAACCACCAACATTTAACTTAGGGCCATGCAGAACTGTTAGCACCAGCCAGGGCAATTATAAGGGGAAATCTTATATATTCTATTGAAGGATCTAAGGCAATATGTGGCCCTTATGGACAAATCAAAAAATAACAAAAGTACAGCTGACAAATTTTTAACAACTCTGTCCTCTAAGAATAACATTGTCATACTACATGCTTCTTTGCCTACACAGCCCCTTCCCAAACCTACCCTGAGCTCAACCTCGCTGATCTGGGTCTCATACAAAGCTACAGTCTTTGCTTTTGGATGGATACTGAGAAACATAACACAGCACGTAAGATGAAAAATGTTAGGACAACCAAGATTTTCTGACTTTTGAAATATTGCATTCTAGGTGAGAGGATATATGAAAACCTAGACTCTTCTTCCTCCAGAATCACGCACTTTTTGAGATGAGCTTACAATTGGAAAAGACCTGAAATCAATGCTCTAAGCATGACTGGACTTGTCCCAGGGAGACCCTTGGGGCTTGATTTTCCATCAGTTGCTGATTGCACAACTGCTCTGGAACATCCTCGGGTGACTCATTTCAAGTTCTAGGGTGTAGGAGCAGAAGATCGGAAGATGTACTCCCTTGCTTAGAATTTCCCAGCATCTGAGAAGCAGAGGGCATTTTTTATAGGACAGTCTATACCTCTTTTCCTTCCTCAACTAAGACAGGACCATTCACATATTCCACAGTTATCCATAACCATAGGAAAAAGCTGTCAACATTTTCCAGAGAACTGACACTCTGAAAGTCTGACTTTCAATGAATATATGGTAACTATTTTTTCACCCGTTCCCTGCGAAATGGCTGGAAGATAGTACTCTGCAGGTGATCAATTATACTCCCCTCCAGACCATAGAGCTATAGGCTAAAGATGTGTTTGGACTCTTAGTTTGTCTTCAAAGAAATGGTCAACAAACCCTATGTGTGAGAACTTGTCACAGAATGCAGGTTACATGGCAAGAACTGTAGCGAGACCTGCCTTAATAAAATTCTGGACCCTGGAAGTCCTATACTTAGAAGTCCCCTACACCTCACTTTTGTTATCCTTTCACTTACCTCTTTGTCTATAATTTTCTTAATTTTTACAATGCTCCTTTCACCCCTTGTTTGTTATGAGAGAGCTGTTCTCCTGAATCTCACGATAATGGACAAACATTCCTCAGAATTGAATTCCCAGAAGAGAAGTTTCCATTGCAGAGCCAGCCAGAACCTCAACTCCATTTATTGAAAACAAAATTTAACTGAGATAGAAGAGCATGCAGGTTCTATTTTTTGTATAACACATTTAAGTCAGAGAGAAGAGCGCACATGTTCACATTTAACAGAAAGGAAGCAGCTGGTGTGGTGGAGAATCACAGGCCTGCCTCCTCAAGAGGAGGTTTCTTTTCAAGGCTGAAGCACCGTAAGTGGAGAGTTATAACCCTGCTGGCAGTAAGAATCAGCCACATCTTCAGCCTGGAGGTTTGAGAGTGAGAGTGAAGTCTGTCCTAGACCCACTGCCATTGACGCATGTGGGGACCCCAGATGCATGCTTGATGAGCAGCGTAGGGGCCTGTCCTGGTTTCTGCTGCTGCCAATGTAAGGAGCTGCTCACATTCTCACTGGACTTGCATTTCATGGTCACTGTTTTTCCTGGAGATGCAGCCAGGAAGACTGGACCCTGGGTAAGCATGGTGTCCCTACTGGAACCTGCAAACAGAGAGGACAATTACCGACCACAGTATGTATACACACACTATATCAGAGGCACATTAAAATATATCACTGAAATAATACCATCTGATAATATTACATATCAGCATATAATTGGGTCCACTGTGGAAATAACTGCCATTCCCCCATAGATCAGAAAATTGTTTTTAAGAATATGGAGATAGAACATTAGAAGGTATATTAGTCTGGGGAGAGTAGAGAAATAAATTCATAAACATGCATATGGAAATAAGGGAAAGGTTTATAGACAAGAGGAATGCAACATTGATAAAGCATCCTAATCCAGCCCAGTCCAAAGTCATAAGTTCGATATTAGCCCATGTGTCCTATACCAGTCTATAAAGTCTCCATCCGACTCACAAAATGAGTGCAACGGAACCAGGGCAATCACAGCATGCAGGCGTTGGCAGGGGTCTCCCCATGAGTGTTAGTCTGGGTAGACTAGAGGAACAAATTCAAGTACATGCATATTGATATAAGGAAAGGGTTTATACACAAAAGGAATGGGACATGGAGAAAGCATTCCAGCCCTGTCCAGTTCAAAGTCATAAGTCCGATATTAACCCATATGCCTGAAATCAGTCTATAAAGTCTTCTTCCGACTCATGAAGTCACAGGTTGGTGGGTGCAACTCATCACTGGCAGAGGTCTCCATCTGGCCGCCCCAGCTTCAGAGGCCTGGCTCCATCAGGGCAAAGCTGTGTGGTCTCTCTGCCGGCTCCTCCAGCTTCTCAAAATGCTGCCAGCTTGTCTTTTTCATGATTAATTGTCTCTAAGACTAACTCCCAACAACTCCCAACAATAGCTTCTCATCTTCACGAGGGAACTATCGCGAGATTTCCCAGGAGTCTCAGGTGAAAGCCATGCCCACATGGAGGCCTCATTGGCAACTCAATTGCTATCTCCAGATTAACAGGCTAGCCTCCACCCCTGCATTTCAATCATAAAATTAACATAAGCGCATGACTGCCACACCATGGCGCCTCATTTCTAGGGTTCAGGGTCCATCAGCAGTATACACTTGTGTTAAAAGCATCTCAGGACTGGCAGGGGTCTCTCTGTGGCTTTTCCTGGCTTCATAGGTCTGGTTCCATCAGAGTAGGCCCATGTGACATCTCCTCTCATTCCACCAGTTCCTAGTTTAGGATCTATGCTGCCATCTTGTCTTATCAATGGAGTGTCTCCCAGGAACTGCGTCAAGTCTCTTACCTCCTATTGGGATAGAACAAAAGACTTCCCAGAATTCTCAGGAGAAAGCCATGACCACACAAAGGCCTCATTGGCTATCTTCAGATTGACAGACTAGACTCCACCCCTAGATTCCCAGTGCTCAAATTGACACAGATTAGTGACTGCCACAGAGGGATTGAGGCACTTTTAACTTCTCACCAGAGACCCAGAGCAACAGGGACATGAGGACCAGGGTCTGCCGCTCCCTCTCTGTCCCTTCCTGCCTGCTGCAGCTCAGCTCACATGCAGTCTCCTCAGTTATAGAGAAGGAGGCGCCAGCCCCACTCTGGAGACACCTCTGCGAAGCAATCAGGGAGTGGAAAGCAAAGCACAAGGGCAGACGACATGAACTCACTAATTCAGAGGCAAGAGTGTCACAGAACATGGCATCTTATCCATATAAAAGACACAGAAGATTGCTTAGTAGCTCTAATGTCAACTTAAAGACAAATGAATGAACAACAAGAAAACAACACTGCTGCAATCCAGCCAATTCTTATTCACAGAGAGCCTGAGGAGAACGCTGCTCACAGAGCTCCTGACGTGTGATGCTGAAAGAAGCAGGTCCCCGGGCTCGTTCCACTGTTGGTGTGCAAGGCTTTAAGGTAACAGCCACTGGCCAACTGCTGGAGGTTTCCACATTCTACTGATTAGCTTCTCTTAAACTCAAAAGCAGTTTAAAATATATTAAGATTCCGAAAATCATGATGGGCTAGTCTTCACAATTCCATGAGCTAATATGGGCTAGTCTTCACAATTCCATGAACTAATGAAATAAGAAGAAGTAATACAGCAAAGAAAGACTGTAAGGAGCTAGTGCCTCGAGCTTTGATTTTTGAAAAATGCCTGAGGTTCAAAGACACTTTTCTCACAAATGGCACCTTCAAGCATCAGTGGGGATCATCCAGTCAGTGGGCTACGTAAGGCCTGAGAAAGCATGGATATCAGCTAATGTTCATGCCTCACCAAGGAGAAGCAATACGGCTATCGTATTATGAGTCGGCTAATGAAATGTTTGACCAAATATAAAGGGCTAACTTTGAAGTAGGAAATTTTCTGTGACCCTCAGATGATGCGATCCAAATGTCCATGTGCAGAAAACTATTCCCACCCCTGCTTCTAGAACATCAGAGACACTGGATTGGATTGGATTGAGATTGGATACCAGGGCATGCGAGGATTAGAGAAATGGAAGACAGGCCCAGAGTGTGCCGGTGTGGAAAATCCTCAAGGACTTCATGTTGACTTAAGGCCTAAATCCCTCACACTCACACACATAAAATGCTATTGCATGCTATTGCATGATGCTATTGCATCCAGTCTGACTCCCAGACACACTAGGGTTTCTAGACAGTGTATTTTTACAGAGCAAATAAACATCAGCATTATCCCCAAAAGCAATTGATAAGTTTAAAGTGTTGACTTTGCAGTTGAACATTCTAAACATAACTCATTATGCCATCAGAAGAGCTGTGATTTTGTTGTAAATATGAAGGAAACAGAAACTGCCAAGTATCTTTCCCACCGCATTCAGGAAGTGATAAAGTGATAGATTATGTTAGTCTGGGTAGGTTAGAGGAACAAATTTCATAGATACGCATAAGGATATAAATAGGACATTAAGAAAACATACCAATCCATTCAAATACAAAGTCATAAGTCCGATATTAACCCATATGCCCAAAACTGGTCTATAAAGTCTCCTTCCAACTCATGAAGTCACAGGTCAGTGGGTGCAGAATCCCAAGGCTGGCAGGGGTCTCCACATGGCTCTTTGCTTCCAGGGCTCAGGGCCCATCAATAGGAGAAGTAACTCATCCCTGGCAGAGGTCTCCATGTGGCCTCTACAGCTTCACACGTCTGGCTCCATCAGCGCAAAGCTGTGTGGTCTCTCCACTGGCTCCTCCAGCTTCTGAGACACTGCCATCTTGTCTTATCTGTGATTCATCATCTCAGAGACTAACTCCCAACCACGGGGGAAGATAGCTTCTCATCTTCACAAGGGATATAGTGCAAGATTTCCCTGAAATCTCAGGAGAAAGCCATGCCCACACATAGGCCTCATTGGCTATTCAACGGCTATCTCCAGATTAACAGGTTAGACTCCACCCCCACATTTCAATAATAAAATTAACATAAGGACATGACTTTCACATAGGTTCATTGGGGAAATGAGCAGGTGACCAGAAACAGAATGTCTTGTGACTCTGAGAGCATCAGTTCTTCAGTGAGCTCCATTCCAGGTCGGTGTGGGTTTTGTCGGGTGGGACATTCCAGCATGGACAGAAGGTAGACCAGCCAGTAAAGATATAGGAATGGAAGCCACTCTGGGAGATGCCGCGCCTTCCTGAGAGGTTTGGGAAACCTCTCAAGTAGTTTTTCAAATGTGCCAAGATATCAGAAACTCTTAAAATACACCCCCCATATAATAAGTTCCCTGTAAAAGGCATACAACTGCAATACAACAGAAACAACTGAAGACTTTCAAACTTTAAATTTAGCCATAATCTGAGTTTATTTAAAGAGATATATGGGAAACTTGAAATCCTGTGCAAGATACGGGGGGCGGGGGAGACGAAGACTATCGGTATGGGAAAGAATGTGTATAGAAAAACGTAAGACTTTCTATAATTTAGAGCTAGAATTAGCAATATTTCAAAACTTGATTGATAGACACTTTTAATTCTGACCCAATGGAGCAGCAAGATTTACTCTCCTATGGGAAACAGCAGAGGAAAATTGAAAATTTTATTTAGTGGTTAAAACACTTGATTGATGACATATATATTGGTCTGAAATTTGAGTCCAGATTTGCAATGGGAGAAAGGCCTATATCCATGTACAAAATTTTATCTTTGAATTGTTATTTTTTTCTAGCATTCAGCAATCATTTTCAAGCACTGATAAGGGAACAGAGCACAGCTCCTTTCTGACAGATGTGGGTTTCCCTTGAAACAGAAAACAGTTTTTAACCCCACAGGAGATTGCCTGTCCTATATACAGTGCAGCTGCAGCAGGAACTCAAGTCTTGCCATTGTAAAGTGACCGGTCGTCCTGCTTTGGACGGGACAGTCCCTATTTTAAACAATTTTTCCCTGCAACATTTTAAGAAAGTTTTGATTTTTTGAAAGAATACACGACAAGCTAGGGACAGGCAGGAGAACAGGAAGTGACTATACCCACTCTACAGCACTCTCCACCACAATCAATGGCGTCCCGCTTTACCAATGTTAAAATCTGGTCACTTTAGTTAGGACTGACCACAAACCACTGACTCAGCATCATTGCGATAGGTAAGCTTGTTGTGCCAACATGGTCGTAGAAGATGGGTAGGTCTGTTGTGACAACATGGCCAATGAACACAAGCAAGATCAGTTGAAGGGCTAAGATAGAAATGGCTCAGCAAGTCCCACCATTGTTCTCTTGCTCTTGGATCTTCAGACCAGCCAGCAGCTTTGTTCATCCTGTACCTCAATCTCCCAGCGAGACTACCGTGAGACATCTACTCGTGGACTGTGTAGCTGTGAATTGAGGTTCCTTCAAGCCCAGCTTCCCCACACTCCTAGAATATACATCTCTTGAGCGGGGGACTGTTGGACTCTGTCATCTGGCTGACTGTTGGTGATCTGCTTCACTGTTTGTAGCCACATAGCCTGAATTGCTCTAGAGAGGACTACTCAGCGGCCCTCAAAACTCCAAGACTGCCAGTCTACTAGCTGTCTCACACAACTGGGTTGCACTGAGCTATTTGTACTGCTTTATAGATCAGTTAACTGTTTATTTCCTATGTTAGATATCCTCCTACCTATATAAACATATAAAGAGAATTACTAGTGTCTTGGTTTTATTTCTTTTGAGAAATCTGTATAACACAATCATTTATTACATCTTCATCTTTGCAAAGAATACCAGGCAACAGGTGTCCCTCACTGCCATATGTTCAAGAGAAAAGATAATCACATATTAAAATATTTTAATGATAACTTTGAAATGTAAGAAATTCATTCCCTGTCTACTCTGTAACTCTTGACATAAATTCTCTCTTTCCAACATCCTTCAATAGGTTTAGCTAGCAGACCTGAGCCTCATAGACAGAGGCTTTCCTGGAAGGTGGAACCAGACAAGAGAGAAACTGTAGCCCAGAGGCGCTATCAAGATAAACGGACCCCTGCTCTACTGTGTTTGATATGAGAGAAGATTTGCAAAATGACAGCTAGTAGTGTTTTAACAGAGCTCTCCTCCTAATCCAATGCAGCTAAAATTTTCAATAAAATATAAAATAAGTCCTAGGAATCATAAGTGCTTGGCTAGCCACTATGTTGACTGATTTTCTCTTTTATCCCTGATGACATCACAGCTCTATATAACTATTGAAGGCTCGTGATTACAGGATGCAGCCAGCAAAGAGCAGACGAATATTGTAAGACTTTACTTACCTGAAAGAAAAAGATAAGACTGTGGAATTTTGACTGAAATCTTTTAGAAGTTCCTAGAGGAGGAACAGATGAGAAAAGGGGTAATGTAACAGTGCTAGAAACATCAGATTAATTAAAGGTAGTGTGATAGACAGGTTTATTATGCCAAGTGGCCATTAGAAACATGTGAGATTGATTAGGAATAATTATACATAGTGGTTAATACACTTGAGGGTGAATTAAGGTTTGAAATTTGCACTTTGATTGAAGGGCAAAGAGATCAATGGCTCTCCATGGCTCGTCCATCCCCACCTCCCAACCCTACCCTTGATCACGCCAGCATGTGGCCACATCAGCTAGCTCTCTGCCTCAATGTATGAGCTGCACTTCCTGTGGGACAGCCAACCTGTGGATCGTGTCATAGAGCTTCAGGCTGCTTGGAGAGCCGCTCACCACACTGCTGGTGTGTCCATCCATTGAGTT
>PVJH01038093.1:0-17436 GCA_004026705.1 Nesogale talazaci | reverse complement strand
ACGGTAAGATTGTTACATTCCAAACTTGCTGTGTAGATTTAAGTCCAGCTTTGACATTCACTATGTGACTATCGACAAATCACTTACTCTCTTTGTATCTGTTTCTTCATGTGGAAAACAATTATAACAACCTCACAGTTGCGAAGATTAAAGAAGTCAGTATATGTATAGTGGAGTATTTACAAAATGCTTAGAAGGTAACCTGGCTTACAGCCAATGCCATAAAAGCTTGTGTGTGCAGAGAAAGGGAGTTAAAGGATCATGGCATTTTCCCACAGACTTTCCGAAGGCCCCGCATAGAGAATATAGTAGTAGGGGATACTATAACTTCTAGATTGCTTCAAAGAAGTTAGTGTTCTGAGGTCACTCTCCCCGGGCTTGTCCTCTGTCCCATTCTTTCGTCCCATGCTTTTTGAATCTAGTCCCCCATTTCCTCTCATTCTCTCCACTTCTTTTCATTCTCTCAACTCTCCATTTGTTTCAGGGCACATCGGTAGCAGCTGGCTGAGAACTGAATCGGTAACTATACACACCAGCTTGCTCGCATTGATATCCTTTCCCCAGAAAGCTCGTGTGACTGAGGAAAATAACTTACAGGTTGGGAAGAAGAGAGACTGAATCATACTTGAAAAGAACTCAGGTGGCTGGGAGCGTGAGCTGCGCAGACAGAGAGAGGGCTGCATTAGCCGGTGAAATCGTGTTCTTACCAGGAAGATTTGCCCTTGCAGTTATCAGAGCTGGTAACTTTGGGGACAGTGTGGTTCATAACACTCTATGGAGAAAGGACACAGTTCTCTCAGCAGGCAGGCTTGGGTCATCTTGGCAGGAGGACAATGGGTGGGTACTTGCATGTCGGGAGTACCTGTTGTAGCCCCTTTAGGTGGGACCCCCTCCACCCCTTCTCATCTGCCCTGTGAGTTCTCTGGGGCCCTCTCCCCAAGCAGGAGCCAGATTGATTCATGGATCTTTATCTCTAGCACCCACTGCAGTGCTAGTACACCAATCTATACTTGTTACAGAGCAGGCTTCACAAAGAAAGAGCATGCATCCCGCTTTTATGTTAGTGGAGAAAACAGAATAAGAAATGTAGGCAAAATAGAGTAAACATATACTTAGGAATAGAAATATTGATTATTCCCTACAATGATGAGACTCTTATTTATTATCTAACCCTGCCTGCCCCTGAAGTAGATTTTCCATCATTGTCTCAACTACTCTTTGCTCCAGCCAGCCCAAATGATTTACAGTGACCCTGACTGGCCACGTTGTCTCTATGCAGGTATATCCCCCTAGCAAGCGAGATCTGGGGGTCCCCTGGCCCCCGCCTGACCAGCTCCTACTCATTCTTCAAGTGTCAGCATGGATGTCTCTCATTACCAATGAGAGTTGCCTCTCTTCTCCACAGCAGCTGGTACTCCGCTGTCATGGCATACGTCCTGTATTGAAGGGTTTTGTTTTGAATGTCAGCAAATTTAAGTCCCACAAGGGCAGAAACTGTGTCTTCTCTTATAATCTCACTGCTTTGTGCTGTTCAGCTCACAGATGCCCAGTAAGTACAGTATGAATGTATCAGCACTGCTTTTATATCAGTTTTCTGTTTGTTTCTTGGAACAGTCTTATGAGATGAGACGACCAGACTTTGTCTTCTGTTTGTTTCCAATTGTGTATATTGGTAACAATACATCAATCTTCACATGTACAGTTCAGTGGCATTCATTACACTCTGCAATGTTCAACCATCATCGTTAACTGTTTCCAAATCTTTCCACCACCTTGAACAGAAGCTTAGTGTTTGCTAACGGCTCGGTAGCTCTTTCTTTTTTTTTTAATCATTTTATTGTGGACTCGTACAATTCTTAACACAATCCATACTTCCATCCCTGTATCAAGCACATTTGTACATTTGTTGCCATCATCATTTTCAAAACATTTTCTTTCAACTTGAACCCTTGGTATCAGCTTCTTATTTTTCCCTGCTTCCCCCACCCTCTCTGCCTCATGAACCCTTGATATTGTATAAATTATTATTGTTTTTCCATGCTTCACACTAACCAATGACTCCCCCTCACCCACGTTTCGGTTGGCCATCCCAACAGCTTGGTATCTTCTTTGCTTCTCCCCACCCACCATCAGCCTCTGCTGACCACTATCCCCCGCTGGGCCTTATTCTTACCCTCATTTTATCCTTAAAGAAACTATACTCGAAGACGCTAAGCAACTTGCCAAAGTCCATACAGTGATGGAGAGTCAAGAAATAAACTTGGGCTTATCGGACTTAAATGTTCAGATAATTTTTACCCCTGACATTTTCCAACAGTTTTATTGGCATATAATTCATACATCCTACAATTCAGGAAGTTCAATCATATTAAGAAGAGTTGTACAATCCTCATTGTTCTTCTTCTTCCTGGTGTTGCCTCCTGAAGCACCCCAGTGGCACAGTGGCTAAGCACTGAGCCCAAATGTTGGCGGTTCAAGACGACCAGCCACTCCGCTGGAGAAAGATGTGGTCACGGCTCTGAGAAGGCACCTGGACACCCGATGGAGCAGTTCTGCTGTGTCCTGGAGGGTTGCCTGTGAGTGGGGCTCACCCTGGAGGCAACAGGCTTGCTATCTTTTAAAAATAGGATCTTAACGACATATGAAAGTGACCGTACCATGTATTTTTTTCAATGATCGGTATAGATTTCATTGTGTATAATTTGGAGAACATTGAAAAAAACATATAAAGAAGAAACTAGAATCACCCATCACACAGAGACAACGATTAATTGGAAATAGCCTCGATTTGACAGCACAGCCTTGAGTCTGAATCCCATTTAAACCACAGACGAGATGTTTGACATTTGGTAAACTATTCCTCACCTGATTTATCGCAAGCATTCACCTTATGGGATTATTGTGAGAATGAGAAATAACGTGTATAAAATACCTAGTCCAAGGGCTGAGCCCCGGTGGCGTAGTGGTTGTGCGCGGAACTGCGGCCCACTGGGACAGAGGTTCAATTCCAGCAGTGGGGCTGGGCCTCCTACTCCCACCACCGGAGAGCCGTGATGCCCCCCCCCCCCAAAAAAAATACTTAATCCATTTGACACATAAGATACACTCTTTAAAACTGAGACAATATGAACATATTTACATCTATCCTTCCGGTCTTTCTACTTTGTGTGCTCGTGTGTGTGTACACATATGTGCATGGACATGTGCACACACCTAAGTTTTCTGAAGCACATTCATTTAAATGCATTACAGTAAATGTAAGAAATGAGCAGGGCAGATATTTTTTTTCAGGGTTTTTTTTTTTGTTTTTTTTTAGGGCATCACTGCCCGGGTGGTGGGAGTAGGAGGCCCGGCCTTTGCTCCTGTGGAGCTGGAATTGAACCTCCATCCCAGTGGGCCGCAGTCCTGCGCACAACCACTATCCACCGGGGCTCAGCCCCAGATATTTTTTTAAACTTACTTTATAGCTGAGCCCCGGTGGCGTAGTGGTTGTGCGCAGAACTGCGGCCCACTGGGACGGAGGTTCAATTCCAGCAGTGGGGCTAGGCCTCCTACTCCCACCACCAGGGCAGTGATGCCTAAAAAAAAAAAAAGAGGAAGAAACTAAACTTACTTTATAGATTAGAAAACTGAGTTTTAAAGAGGCAGAGTAACCTGGCCTCGATGTTCTATCTGGTGGTTTCTGAGCAGGACTTTGGCCGCAGTCTCCTGATTCTAAGCCCAGTGTGCATCCTCCTCGGCTCCCGCTTTCTCAGGACAAGCAGACGTGGGCCATTGGGAGGCGAGAGCTGAAGGCAGCAGAAGTGCTGGGTGCTTCCAGACCAGTTGGGTTCTGGGTGAAAATCTAGAAGTGCTCACTTTCTCTTCTGAAACAGATGACATATTGCCTAGTCTGCTAGTCAGGGCTAGCCTTCCGGCCTTTTTCGACCCTTACAGTCTTCTGAAGACTTGGCAAAACTGCAGATCTTTATTCTAGGTTGCCTGCAGGGCCAAGGTGTGCCCACATTTCTTCCTGTGTGTGTACTTGGTACTTAAACGGGTGGTATGGCACACACTGTGCCTAATTCTTAGTACCTATGTGCTTCATTTCAGTGGCCGATACTTCTGACATAGTGCCACAACTTGTGGGAGTGACCGGGGTCGGTAAAGGACAGCCTGGCCGTTGGAAACATGGAGGGAGAGAACGCTCAAGGCCAAAATACAAGCAGTGCTTCTTGTTGACCTTGGGAGCCAAGACTGGAACACGCCCCCTCGTTTTGTGCAGCCATAGCATTTACAAAGGGGCTTCAAACTCTAGTGGGAAAATATAATAAAGGGTAAGGAATTTGTTCCCATGAATAGTTTGACGCCCCCTCGTGTTTGCTGATGTCGAACTGATTTCTAGAGCCTAACTCAATTAGAGCCAGCAGGGAGCTTCAGAGGGGATGGGATATTTGAGCTGGGGGTCGATGGCTGAGAAGCATTCCTAGGTTCTGGGAACGAGATGAGCCAAGGTCCAGCTTGATTGTGGGGCCTTGCGCCCTGTGGGAACATCTCTCCAATGCTTGCATGCAGAAATGAGTTGACGAGCCACCGACCCTGCAAGTGGATTCTCAGAAAGAACCGTGTGTGTGTGTGTGTAGACACAGGCTCCTCATGAGAAAGTGCCAGCCCCTTGATAAGATTGTGACACCTCTGTGTACCACCCCACCCCCCACCCCGTCTAACCCTTGTCGCCAATAAGGAAGTCAAAGCTTATTTCTTTCACTTTACCATCTTCCTACCATTTTTTTCTTCCTAGTTTCAAAAGCAACTCTCCTTCCACAAGTTCTGTTTCCAAGGAAAACCTTAACCATTTGTCCCTTCTGGCGCACGCTCTTCCATTGAAATCCATGCAGAATAGACCAGGTACTCTGTCTTGGTGTGTGTGAAGCCATAAAATCTAATAGTGAGTGTGCGGCAGTGCTCAGAGGTATGCGTCTTTCGCAAGAGGCTCCCCAGCCCGGCGAAGGTAAAAGCCAAGTCTAAATTGCCGCTAACAGGGTTTTCTCGCTAGAGCTGTAAGTATGTCTCTGCATCCCCCGCGAATTCAAATGCCGCCGACTCTCCGCCAACTCTCTGGCTGCTCCTCTGCCCTGCCTGCCTCTTGGCCATTTTGCTTGCCCTGAGTGCTCCACCGAGTGTGGGCAGGGGAAGGAGAAAGCCAGGTGAAACCAGAATCTGCCCACTGTGCTCCGCTTGCAGTGCTGATGGGAAAATAGATGGGGCCGAGGCTTGACGCCAGACTGCACACACGACGCCAGACTGCACACACGGGCAAGGCAAGGGAGCCGGGACTGCCGGAGAGGACTTTGAGCCACCAAAGGCTTAGCGCTGCTGCCTCCCCTGCTTAGTGTCCCCTCCCTCCCTGGAGGCCTCAAGATGACGACATTCTTGTAGACCGTCTCACATGTTCGTTCCGTATCTGGGCAGCCTTTTTCTTTGTGAGTTGACTTGGTGAGGGGGTGTTTGGGCCCTGGGGTATGGAAATTCTTAGGAGATTGCAGCCCTCAGAGAAGACATTGTTCTTGAAGGTCCCTGAGTACCTGAACCTGCTAGCCAGAGCAATAGTTTGAGACCGTCTGGGGACTCCTTTTATCTATTTGCTTATCTGATCTGTATCCAAAAAGTACCTAAAATCTGCTACCGGGGGCTGAGCCCCGGTGGTGTAAGTGGTTGAGTACGGGACTGCGGCACGCAGGCTTGGCGGTTCAAATCCAGCGGTGGCTCTCAGGAGCAGCACTGGGTAGCGCCCATGACCACCAGAGGCAGTGATGCCCACCCACCCCCCCCAAAAAAATCTGCTATCAGATCCCCAGAATGGAAGGAAGGGTGCCCCCAAATTGAGCTGGCAAACACCCGGCTGCCTCACTATGCCTTCAGGATTGTGGCGTTGAAGAGTGCCGTCCTGCGTTTTTTCTCCTACTGACGAGCGCGTACTTGTTCCCGGTGCATAGACACGCATCCATGCAGATCAATCTTCTGAGCTGCCTTGCCATTTCCCTGCTTCTGTTCAGCCCCAGTCCTCTGAGAAACAAGTGGGCCTTTCCCCTCGATGGTGAGAGAGCCAGCTTCCATTTTAAAAGCTCAGGGAGGAAAAAAAAAAAAAGCCAGCCACCCAGAGTCTATGTTTATTGAAGGTTGGTCGAAAAGTCTCTCGCTTCGAATGCCCCATCAGCACTGGAGTGCCTCTCTTTTAGAAGGATGTAAAGGTTTAATCACCCTGGTGGGGATTTAGACCCAGAGACTTCAGAGAAATCTTATTATTTCTAACTGCAGGCAAAGAGTATTAAGGCTCCACTCTGGATCAGGGCCATGACATGTTCTATAAGTAATTTATCTTTAACAGGGGAAGGCCCCTTCCTGGAGTGTCTTAGAAACAGCTCTGATTGGGCATTGACTCCCTACTCCTCCTTTTCTCTTTCCCCATCTCAGTCTCCTGCATAGTCTTTCTGTTTGGACTCTTTCCTGCCCAGTCTGTCGAGTGTCTGAATGTCTGACTCAGCCATCCACCCTTTAAGAAAGGGAGCCAGGTGCTTGCCAATAAAGAATAGTAACCCTTTTGGAATTTGGAATAAGCAACCTCATCCAACATCCTGGCCTAGACCTCTCACCTGCAGCCTTCCCTAATGAACCCGACTGGCACCCTCTCAAGTGAAAGCAGTGGGGGGTGGGGGGGTGGGGCAAGACACCATGGACCCCATAGGACGCATGTCTGTGCTCTTGGACATGTTGTAATTTGGGGCCATTCTCAAGCCAGGTCTAGCCCTTGTTGCTACTTTCACATAGGCAATCAGCACCCTGCACCCCCAGCACTTGTTACTGAGCTGAGCATGTGACTTCACCCCAATGGATGCTCCTCCCCCCCACTTCCCACCCCCACCCCCACCCTTTCTTGCTTGGCTCTCTGGGCCCTGCTTGTCTGGTGCTGAGGCTGGAGGATGTCACAAATGAATTCCGCTTTTGGATTTATTGTTCTGTTTGAGGAATACGAGGGGACTTCAAGAAATTCATGGGAAGCTTCCCTTACCTTTTCATTCCATTTTTCCACTAACCGTTCGAAGCCCCCTCCGTGTTGTTTGGCCGATGGCAGATGTAAATCCATGTCTAATGAGCTTGGTTCAAGCTTGGTCGGCTAGCCTCTGTTAATCTAGCCTACCTGTCTGAGTTCCTATCCATCGTTAATGATCTCCTATAATGGCTTTACCTTTACTTTTGCCTCCTGGGTTAAAACAAATCAGTAGTCCTCACAGATAGTTAAAACCCATCAGTGTCAAGCTCCTGAGGCCCCCCCACCCCCCAGCATAAATGTATAGCTTGGTCAATACAATAATGCTGCCTTCCATCTTCTCGTATCTCAGATATGGGCAGCAGTGAGCCCCTTCCCATTGCAGGAAGTGACAAGAGGAAGAAGAAAAAGCGGAAGGCTCGGGCCACTGACTCCTTGCCAGGAAAGTTTGAAGGTGAGTCACACAGTTCTCTGGGTCCGCAGGGATGGAGGAATATCCTGACAGCTGGGGTTTGGATCAGTAAAATGAATCATCTGAGAGCCAGCTCATGATTATCTGCTTGATAGGTGATGAAAGAGAAGAAGGGAGAGGGTTCACACATGAGTGACTCAGAGAGTGGATGGATTAAGGGCATCCTCTCAGATGAGTCACAGGCCTCCTTTGAATAACTTGACCACCTCCCAGCAGGCAGAGAGAGCAGCCTGTCACAGGAATGAGGGAATGAGATCACCTGCTCTCACTCCTTCTCAGATGTGCTGATGTGATCTGATCGTTCATTCCACAGCTGCCCTGGAGGGGCTGCTGAGAGGGAGAACAACTCTGCAGGAGGGAAGGAAACCCAAAAGGCCATGACTGCCAGCAGAACTTAGATTTTCTTAGATTTCAAAGAATGTAACTCTTATAGACAGCAGCCTTACAAGGAGGCTTCCAAAAATAAGTGGAAAAAAGAAATTTTTTTTTTGGGGGGGGGGGGCATCACTGCCCTCAGGTGGTGGGAGTAGGAGGCCCAGCCTTTGCCTTTGCTCCGTGGAGCTGGAATCGAACCGCCATCCCAGTGGGCCACAGTCCCGCGCACAACCACTACGCCACCAGGGCTCAGTCCGGAAAAAGAATTTTTTTAAAGACCTGGCACCTCCCTTTCCTTGAAAACCTGTGGAGCTCAAGCTCGCTGACCCCCGTGGGGTACCATGAATTGGGGTTGACTTGATTACAGCTGGGTTTTGTTTTTTTTTTAATTTTTTGTGGCATCACTGCCCTGGTGGGAGTAGGAAGCCCAGCTTGCTCCTGGAGAGCTGCTGCTGGATTTGAACCGTCAACCCTGTGGGCCGCAGTCTCACACACAGCTACTACGCCAGCAGGGCTCGCAGAAAACTTTTATTATCACTTCATTCCCTTTTCTCATAAACATTCCAAAGCCCCCTTGTATGTGTTTGATTCCATTTTGAAAGATGCATGTGGTCCCCAGGGTCTGGATCATCAACATTTTTTTTCTTTTTAACTTATAGGTCCTAGTCTCAGGGCTTCCAACATTCTCTACTGCATCAATAAACTCGGTCCCTTTTACAGGTTTGAGTTGTGTTCCACATTTTCAACCACTCCACCCAGAACCCTCTAACGTACCATAATCTCTTTCAGGTCACTAGATAGTAGTTGCCAGGTACCATCTACGTCTTCTGGTCTCAAGAGCGGTGGAAACTGATGTACACTTGGTGCTATAGTCTGTGGTAAAGTGACCAGATGTCCCGCTTTTTAACAATTTGCCCCATGTCCTGCGGTGTTATAAAATTAAAATAAATATGTTACAATACTATGTTTGCGTTCTGTGAAAATTCTTGTAAAGTTAAGTGACCAGATTTTAAGTGGGAAACCCTTGACTGGAAGTGGGGGGTGGGGTGGGGTGGGGGGGTTCTTGATTAAAATTTGGTCTATATGGAGCAACAAGAATTTTCATAGAACACAAAAATAGTATATATTTCTTTTGATTTTAATACGCCACGGGACATTGTTAAATTGTAAAGAGCAGGATGACTGGTCACCTTAGACACTAACAAGGTCATCTTAGACTCTAACACGAACTTTCAGTCAGCAATATTGAAACTTCAACCACCTACATATCTGACATGTTGGGGTTTTGTTTTGTTTTTTTAAGTGTAATGCCGAAACATTCCTCGTGAGAGAAGCATGTTATTTCAAATACTTGCAATCAACAGTGCGCCATCTGTCGTTACAAATAGCAGCTGTGAGGCCAAACCTCGAGAGAGCCAAGAACGTCCCCGTCTGTGCTTGATTTTATTGTTGTTTGTTTTGTTCTGTTGTTTCTTCCCTTTGATGCAAACATGTAGAGGGAGGGGAGGGGCAAAAGTTTCCAGATTTTTTTTTTTTTTTTTTAGATTAGCTTCCAGATCAGCAGATCTCACTCTTTCCTTGAAGACAAGAGTTGATTTCCTGTTATTCAAGGATCGCTTGTGCAATTTCTGGGCTTCCGATGACTAAGAACGATAAGATCTCATGTCATGGTTTACAAGAATTCGGTTCCGTCTGTGGGTTCAAGTGGTGGGCTGCTCAGGAGGAAAAGCTAAAGGATCCAGGCCAAGGGAGGAGGAGGCCACAGTGAGCATGTGGCGCCTTTTGAAAGGGGCTCGAAGACCTTGTCCTGCCCTGTGAGCTGGGGCAGGTCACACAGAAGTGGCTTTCAACCCAGGCACGTTACTCAGCCAGAACTGCTCTGATTCAGTACCCTAAAAACCTCGAGGCTGCTGTTTGCACCCTACTTCTGTTTTCTTATTTCCTGTGGATGACTTCTGGAAACTTCTCAGAAGCCTCCACTGACCTCCACTGTACCGGAAATAAACTAAAGCAGTGTAAGGAGTTCAGTCCTGTTTGTTTCAAACTCATGCCTGGTACCCAGCCTGGCACATGGTAGGTGTTCCTTAAATGAAGGAAGATGCCCATTCGTTTCACACCCCTTCTAGGAGGACCCCTTTCCCCGCCACCCCCCCCCCCCCCCCCCGACGACAGATTTCATCGTTCCCTTTCCCTGTGTGTGTGTGTGTGTGTGTGTGTGGTTTTTCACTCTCTTATGGTACTTAGCACTGCCCGCTTTGTTCTGGGTTCACTTGTATACGTGCCTGTCTTCCCACTGAACGGTGATTCTCAGAGGGCAGGGGCTGGTATTAGATTCTGAGGGCTGCCATAATGAAATATCACCCATGGAGTGACTTACAGTAACAGAAATTTATCCTCCTAACCCTGGAGGCTGGAAGTCAGAATTCAGGGTGTCGGCAGGCCCCTGTTCCTTGTGAAGGAAACCCCTTCTTTGCCTCTTCAAATGGCTAGTAGCCTTGCAGCAACCTCTAACCTCTGCCTCTGTCCTCACATGACTTTCATCTCTGTCTGTCTCTGTCTCTTCTCTTTTTTATAGGGACACCCCTAGGATTAGGCCCCACCTTTCTCCAGTATGACTTCATTGTGACATAATGAATTATATCGGCAAAATAAGGTCAAATCTCTCAGGTACTCAGGGTTAAGACTTGAGCGTATTTTGGTGGGGGACACAGTTCAACCCCTAACAGAACTATTTCATGGTTTACTCTGTGTACCCTTTGGCACAATAGGAGGTGCTCAGGAAATGTGTGCTGAATTGAAACTCTTGAATCTGGTCTCTAGAACAAGAAATCAGATTTCTTCCTGGAGGTCTTGTTGGGAAACTGAGATCTGAGCGGACGGACCAAGCTGTAGGTCTCCCTTCCAGGAGCAGAGTGCTACAGTGTCCTCGCGGGTGTACTCTGCCTGTGCTGTTACACCTGGGGCGCTGAGGGACACGGCTCTTCTTTCCACTTTTGCTTGCAAAGGGGTGACTCATCTTGTTATTCCTGTCACCCATTTCACCTCTAGATGTGTACAAGCTGACCTCTGAGCTGCTGGGAGAGGGAGCCTATGCCAAAGTTCAAGGTGCCGTGAGCCTGCAGAATGGCCAAGAGTATGCTGTCAAAGTGAGTGTCCCAACTGGGGGCCAGGTACTCCTTGACAAGTGAGTCATTGCTGGCCTATGCCAATCCAGATGCATTTTACTTAGTCAATCTAGTAGCCGAATCAGGGTGGGGGCTCTAGAACAGTAGTAACGAGCCCCCAATCTTGACTCCTCTGCTTTTTATATCACTTTGAGCAAAATATTTTACCTCTGTTCCTCAGTTTCCCCATCTGTAAAAAGGGTATAATACCTGAATCCATGAAAAATTGTGATGAGGATTTAATAAGGTTCTGGGTGTAAAGTGCTTAGAACATGCCTGTCTCGAGGCCAGCTGCTGTTTTCTGACAAAGTCAGTTTCAGGGAGTAGACTTGGGGTGATGTGGGAAGTAACCACAACATCGAAGAAGGTGTCTGGCCGCACAGCATTCTGTTCGGTTACACCTACGGTGGTCATGGCTCGGAGCTGACGGCCAGGCACCTCACGACAACCTGGGTCTGTCGGGACAAACTACCACTGTGAGACGTCAGGCAAGTCCCTGCCCTTCCATAATCCTCAGCACCAACGTGTCTAAATTGAAGATGATAATACCCGCCCTTCCTGCCTTGGTGGTTATGGAGATGGAAAGCGAATTGAACTGATTGAGACAGAGTCTACAAAAGAAAAAAAAAATCACCACCCACGTGATGAAGATCCGCGTGCTGATGGGAGACACAGCTTAATGTGAGCCCCCCACGTCGGGCAAGAGATGTGGCTCCAGCCTCGCTCCTGCCTCTCATCAGCACGGCGCTGGAATAGCTCCCTTAACCCCTCTGCTAAGAGTGCCTGTTCCACGGGGAACCAGGAATGACTCGCAGGCAGTGCTTTTTACCGCCTGTGGGCCCACCTGAGAGCCTGTTGCCTGGCCCCACAGCCACACCCACACCCCAGTGGTGTAAGGGGTTACCCCCTTGGGCTGCTAACTGCGAGGTTGGCATTCCAAACCCTCCAGCCACTCCCTGGGAGCAAGAGGGAGCCGTCTGTCCCCGCAGAGCAGTTCTCTTCTGTCCTGTCGGGTTGCTGTGCGTCGGAACCCCGACATACTGACTCCAACACGGGGATGGGCCCACTACCGTGAGTTTTAACAAGCTCTCCGGGTGATGCTAGTACTCACTAAAGTTTGAGCCCCCCTGTTGCGAGGCCCTTTTTAAACCTCAGTGTACGTCGGAACCACCTGCCGCATGAACGTAGAACACACGCCCTGAGCTGGTCGATCAGGAGTTGTCGTTTTTGCCAAGTCCTCAGGTGACTGTGGTACCACCGCAGCTTGAGAACCACTCCCAGAGCAGAGGCCTCAAACCCCAAGGAGCAACTGACACTTACTTCACGTCATCTACCTGAGCCGCCACCAGGCGGAAGGGCTGCTTCACACAAGCCCAGCCTCGTGAAAGAAGCATTTTGTCATATTTTTAATCCACTCTCCACAGTCCCAGCTGTGGACTATAAAAGAAACCACTTTTGATAAGCCATGTACCTTTTTTTTTCTGCTGGAACATTGCTTTCAGTGATAATAAGAGAGCTTACCTCAGTTATTTTTTTTTTAATTTAAATTTTATTGGGGGCTCTTACAGCTACCGCAACATTCAGTACATCATTTGTATCAAGCACATTTGCACACATATTTCCACATACATTTCCCAATATTTTCCACTTGAGCCCTTGATACAAGCTCCTTTAAAAAAAAAAAAACCTCCCCTTTCCCTTCCCCCCCCTTTTTAAAAAAATTAATCATTTTATTGGGGTCAGTTATTTTTTGAAACATCAGCGTTCATTAGAAGTCGCTTTTTAAAAACATGACCAAGTGTGGTAAACACTAGAGATGTGAACTAACTTTCAAAGGCTTGGATGCATCTGTGAATGTCAGATCTCGTTCTTCAAGGTGTGTTCACAGGTAGATGACCCGGCACTCCCTCCATGCTCCCTGGCTTTGTTGAGCCAACACCGGATGGACCCTGGCTTGCCGTCCGTCCTTTTGCTCGGGCTGGCCCGCCCGTGTCTCCCGTCTCCCTCCTTATTGAGGACTCCTAGAGATGAGTTGCTGCTCCCAGCATGGCTCCATCGTGCTCGCTTCTAAGAAGGCTTTTCCCACAAGCATATGACTGATGAATCTTAGGGTCTCAGAGTTGGAATTCAATTTCCAAGTAATGTGGCCTTGAATTTGCTCTGTAAGTTCATCAAATAATTGTCCGGATTCTCCTTCCACATCTCTGCCAGCCAGCACACCATGCCTCCTCCGTGAAACTGCTGGCCTTCATAATGCACAGAGACTAGGTAGCTTGCCTGTGAGCGAGTCCTTCCGACAGAAGTCCTTCACAAGCCCAGCCTCGTGAAAGAAGCATTTTTGTCGTGTCTTTCATCCACTGTCCACAGTCCCAGCTTTGACCTGGAATGCTTGGTGCAACAATGGCCCGGGGGCAGCACCTTACCTGCTGTAACTTCACAAGTCACCCTGAGCAGCAGCATCCCAAGACCAATTCCTGTGAGGCAGAGGTCAGGCACGCCTTCGCCCTCCAACCTTTTCCCCGGTGCTCACATCACCCCTTCCTCCCAGAGCACTCTCTACTTCTCTGTGGACCGAGAATTCACCGCAGTGGCCACACAGAACTCATCCACTGTACCTGTGATCGTGGAGCTCATTGGGGAAGTAGCTAGTTCAGTTACACGTCAGGATCAAGGACACTCGGGATAACGTTCTTTGAGACAGCCTCTTCTTAGCCATGTTCCCAGGTACTCGCCCAAGCCGTCAACCTTGTGGTCTGCTCGGGTATAAGTGTCACAGATCTCTTTCAACTCTTCATCTCCTGGTCCCATAGTCCCTTGGCCTCTGCCCTGCCTGGGCAAGTGTCGTTCATCCAGTTAAGTTCCCACTTGGTCAGTAAGCTGAGGTCAGGAGACACTCAGCTCTAACTCCCCCAATTAAGTGCCTGGAGACAACCTACTCTGCCAGCAAACCCCCAGCCCGAAGAAAGGCACTCCGCTCCTCACTTTCGGCCAGGGAGCCTGTCTGTCACTCTGCTCCTCGTTCTGCTCTGCTGTAACTTGATGCCGCTGCCTGTGGTGTCTCCTGGGCCCAGGAGGTTCGGTGCAGGGATCTCTGGATCCTGAGGATGTGCTTCACCCCTGGCTTTTCCTTCTCGACGGTAACGAGATGGCTCATTTTAAACCTAGCAGGGGGGCAGAGCTGACCAGTCCCCACATGAGGGTTCCATGCACCTTAGTTTCACCCCAGAAGGATGCCAGGTGCCTTATTTACATTATTAGCCAGCGTGCCCATCCCCAAGGAAGGTCACAGACACCTCACATTTGGTGAGCACTACAAAGACAAGCCAAAGAGCCCCATTGCGGCATCATGCCTGGTGAATGAGTGAAATAGCTTCTGTTTCTCAGTGCTCCATTTCCCCAATTTCAAAAAATGGACCTAATTGAGAACCCGACTGTTGGTCATGGATGTTTCTGCTGCATTATTCCCCGCAGAAGGGGCAGCCGGAATCTTTTGTGTTGCCCACTTGGCACTTGGGAGCTGCAAGACCTCCCCACAGGCTCCACTTACAGCAGTCAGAGGCCCTCAATGTGTCCAGAGGGCTTTCCAGAATCAACCAGACCCCACACAAACCACTTCCTCGTCTATTGGCTCATTATCCAACCCCCAGAGAAGGGGAGAAGATAGAGTCAGCCCCCAGCATTGTAGGAGAGGGAAAGATCAGGGCATTTTAAGAGAATCTGTGTAGCATGTAAACAGGTAGAGGATGGCAAAGTCTTTGGCGTCAGCTCTGGACTAGAATGCATGGCATGCTGCTTGGCATCGCCCTGGGGAAAATGTGTGGCCTCTCCCTTTCGTGTGGACAGTCCTCAGGGTTAACTGAGCTTGGATGTGTCTCAGAGGCCCTTAGTATTGTGTCTGCAGAACAGGATCTGGAGGTCGTGGCATTGAAACTGAGCTTTGTGTCCTCCAGCCCCCAACTCTGCCTCCAGCCCTAGAAGTTCCTTCAGGAGAGCTTTGTCATTCTTTCTCGTAGAGAACTCTTCATCTTGCTGGCTGCCTCAGTCTCCCCTGGGTGTTTTCTAGGCTTTCTAGATGTTGGGCTTGGCTAGAGTCAAACAGGTTCAGCTGGACTGGAAAACCTTTGGGCCCAGTCACCTGCTTTGTTGAGAGACCCACAGTGTCTGTGGCACCAAAGCCCACTCCAGACTTCTACCTGAACCTGGATTTGGACTGACTTTGACCTGGCAGTCTCCTCGAGGGTTCCTGCCGAGGGGGTGGTTTCCGGTTGTGCAGGTGGGGTGGTAATGCACATTGCCAACTCGTATTCTTCCCACAGATCATCGAAAAGCAAGCAGGCCACAGTCGGAGTAGAGTGTTTAGAGAGGTGGAGACACTCTATCAGTGCCAAGGAAACAAGTGAGTGCAATGTTGGGTCCCTCAGTGCTTGGGGGGCAGGGGGGAGTGGAGTTGGCCACAGAAAAAGCAGTTGCTGCTTCCCATCTCCTGACCCCAGCATGTAGCCCTCACCCCTTCCCACACAACTGCACACAGCGCCTTCCTGCTTTCACTGGAAAAGAGAAGAAAGGGGAGAAGCAGCAGCCAAAAGGCCCATCTTCTGTTTGGGCTGAAGGGGTATGAATGTCAGCAGCCCAGGCAAATTAGAAGAGAGAGTGAGATGACTTGGTGACCTGTTTGGGACACAAAAGATGGGATTTTTTTTCCCCCAGCGCTTGTGGTAAACTCGGCTAAGTTTAAGAAAATCATGAGAACTGTTCAGAATATTCCCTACTGTCTTTCCATCCCTAGCCTGTTCACATCTGCGCAGCCACACTAAGGGTTAGGAAGCCTGGTCTCTTTACCCACTTTGCCGAATAACTGGTAATAACTGGTAAGGTAATGTCTAGTCCCGTCAGGCCAGCCCACCTCCAGCTCCAACTACATGACCCTCCCTTTGTGCTTCTAAATCAGGGTCACCTCTAAGACTCTGATTTTCCCTCTCCCTCCCTGCATGGTCCAGTCAGCAGGGAGCCGGTGGCCTGGTCTTGATGGCTTTGTCATTAAGCCGGAAGGATGGGGGCCCGCTGTTGATTTAACTCCATTCGCTGCCTCCACAACCCTCTCTCAAATCAGGCCATTCTGACCATCTCATTTGGCCGCCTTCATACTAGTAAACGCCTGGTGGCGTGTCCCAAAGTGGTCGGCATTTTTTTATGGGGGAGAGATTTTTATTTCCAGCCCTGCAGCTTCTTACCCCAGCATTAGAGAGTCTACTTGGTTCATTTCGTTCTTTAAAAGAGGAAATGGCCCCCCCACACGTGCGCTATCCAGGCCGGGGGCTTCCCTACTGAGTTACAAGACGACCTTGTTGGCAGAGCAAGGCAGTGCTCTGGCAGGCAGAGTGCTGGCCGGGGAAGGAGCAAGTGCCACCGCGGCCAGGGACACGGCGGCGTTTCATTAAGCAGCGCTTAGCAGTGAGGGCCTAGCGGTGCCCACGTTAGGCCCCAAGTCTATTTGACAGATGTTTCCATTTTCTCCAGGCAATGTAAATACTGCCCCGTGATTTATGGGCAAGAGGGAGGGCAAGTAATTATTTGCTGCTTGCCTCCAGGACACACACCTACTATTCAGTGTTATTAGCCGCAATTGCTTCCAGTCGCTGCAGATTTTATTCAGTTTAATGTGACCGGGACTTTTTTTATAACTCTACCTAGTGGGTTTTAGGGTTGGGGTTTGACAGCACAGACTTGGCGAAAACACCAGAGACTAAACATTATGGAAAGATAAGGTGACCCGAATCTTGCTAACACCATTGGCTGCTTCTGAAACATCGGTCTTTAATAAGCATTCCTATTTCAGGTGGATGTCCGTCCTGCGACAGCGTGTTATGTATGAGTTTTGTTGGTGTTGTGTACCTGTAAATGGACGTGAACATGATGCCATTTCTTCCTCTTTGTCTAACCCCCTCTTCTTCTGTTCCCCCCCCCAATTTAAGGAACATTTTGGAGCTGATTGAATTCTTTGAAGATGACGCAAGGTTTTACTTGGTCTTCGAGAAATTGCAAGGAGGTACTTACTGTTGAGTATGTGTTTGGACTTCTGATTAAGACGCTGGGTGGTAATCATCCATCATGAATCCCAGAGACTTCTAAAACGAGTCAAGCTAATAAAAAGGATGAAGGACTTAAAAACTGCCCTTGATTCGGGAGAAGGGAGGCCGGAGGGAAGGAGGATAATTAGCATTTTGCAGCGCTTAGAATGTCACCTGTGTGGGCATTCTATAAATGCCTTTTCATTATAATACGAGTCATATATAGATACATTTAGTCACCAATTTATCAATCCCCTATTTTGACATGTTCACTACTTAGCCAAATTAATTATGGGGTGGAAGCTCTCGTGTGCACTGAGAGATCTAGAA
>PVJH01038092.1:0-17426 GCA_004026705.1 Nesogale talazaci | reverse complement strand
AAAATGAAAAAAGACAAGATGGGGTACATGTAAGAAAGGAGGGGCAGGTGCTGAGCCCCAGTGGCGTAGTGGTTGTGCGCGGGACTGCGGCCCACTGGGATGGAGGTTCAATTCCAGCAGTGGGGCTGGGCCTCCTACTCCCACCACCGGAGAGCAGTGATGCCCCCCCCCCTGCCCCCCAAAAAACAAACAAAACAAAACAAAAAGAAAGGAGGGGCAGAAGCGGAGGAGGAATAGGTGGCAAAAATGGTGGGGGGGGGGAAGGGGGAAAGAGCAAAGAAAACAAAGATGAGAGACAGCTTTAGTTCTCTGCCCTAGGAACTAGACAGGAGATCCCGGTTTCCAGTACCTCCAAGTCAAGAGTATCTTCGTTTGGATGCCTGTCTTATTTCCACACACAGGAACTCATCTGACCAAGGGCCCAGAGTAAGAAAAAGCCTGGCAGAATCACACCTATTTCCCTGGAATCCTCAGGAGAGCTCTAATATCTAATATCCCCACTTGGATGGGGAGGAGGGGCAGTGCCAGCTTCACTTCAAAGAAATGGGCTGGGAAACTCCCGGGAAAATCCTCTGGTCCGGCTGGAACCTTATGCTCCCGTCTGTGCCAGCGTGCCCTGTCCTCAGCTTCCTTCATCTTGGGAGCCTGCAGACACACTCCGTGGCTGGCTGAGAGGGCCGTGGGGGTGGAGACAGCAGTGGTACAGCAGCCTGTAAGCACTGGGGTCTGCATCACCGCCTGTGAGGGTGCTTGCAAAGGGAAGGGGCATTCTCACCAGGGCAACCGTAGGGCAAGGACTCAGAGAGCGGCACGGAAAGCAGTCGCTCGTATCCAGCGGATTGTCAGAATATCACGATGTGAGTTGACAGGGAATTATGCAGTTGTGCCAATAGATGAAGATGGGAGATCACTGTTAGTCTATATAAGTAGGGACTTTTAATTATGAATTGAAATATTTAAAAAGAAAAACAAAGAGGGCTGAGCCTGGTGGCGTAAGGGGTTGAGTGCGGGACTATGGCCCGTGGGCTTGGCGGTTCAAATCCAGCGGCGGCTCTCAGGAGCAACACTGGGTAGCTCCCACGACCACCAGAGGGCAGTGATGCCCCTCCCCAAAACACATACAAACAAATCCAAAGTAATACTTGCTCTTTGGTTTTCTGGGGAATAGAGTATTTTCTCATGTTAATGGAAAGAAAGGTATACACATCACTTGTATATCATGGTCATAATTTTCTAACATCGAGCAGCCAGTGTACTAACAGAAAATAACAGAAAACCTGATAGTAACAATGGCAATCTTCACACTTGAGTTGTGAAAACTGGCTGGCCCCGGGTGGCTAAGCTGGGGTGCAGTCCTTTTCTTTGCTGTCTCTTTCCTCTGTGGTGTTAATGATTCTTAATAAGAACATGAAGCCAGGGGCGGAGCCCCTGTGGCGTCGTGGTTGTGTGCGGGGCTGCGGCAGTAGCCAGTAGTGGGGCTGGGCCTCCTACTCCCACCACCAGAGAGCAGTGATTCCCCCACCCCACCCCCACCGAAAAAAAAAAGAAAAAAGGAACAGGAAGCCTGACTCAACTAACAATTCTCCCTCTTTCCACTTTTCTGCTTCTACTTTTCATAAATTTTTGGGAAAAAATTCCATATTTCAACTTGTCGAAACTATGCTTACATCAAGAGTTATGGTCCTAGGATCTTCCTGTGAATAAAGTCCAAGATTTTGTGAAATTGATCGTAGATCATTTTGTTATTTCCTTTCCAAGTCTCAGCTTTGCAAGCCACCCCACCTCCACCCCACAATGAATTTCCACTCAAGTACAGACAAATAAGCTGTTTTTCACATTTCTTGTCTCAATCTGTTTTCACATCTTGTACTTCAGAATGCCAATCGTCACTTGGATGAAGAACTGATTAGAATGGAATTTCCCATCACAGCTCTCATACCACTCTGTGTATATGCTTCGGTGTCTCGTGCCTTACAGCTACCCAGGTGCAGAACCCTCGTCCTCAGAGAAACCCCACACTCTCTCTAACCTACAAAAAGCTCCTCCACATGATGATCCCTTTCAATCTATCGAAGTCAAGACTTGCAGGCAATACCACAAGTAAATGGGGAGGAAAGACCCCCTACCAAAACAAAACCGATACTAACATATAATAGGGGGCACCTTAAATGACCTTTCTGATGGCTAAAATGTGATTAAAAAATGAGTCCTGTGATATGCAGGGTCACGATGAGCCAGAACCACGTCAACAGCACCAAATGAAGGATATTAAAAAAGCACGCTTCCTTTTCTTAATGATTCAGTGACCTAGGAGGGAAACCACAGACGACACATCAGGCAAGCTCGGTCACAGGAGCCAGAGGGCACAGGCTAAACACTTCCCCATTTTTCAGGCCCTCACGTTCCACGTGGAAACAGCAGCCTGTGTTCTTGCATGAGGCTCGGAGAGGACAATGAAGCAAAGGGGAGCAGAACACCACGCGTTCCATCCCTTACAGCCCTCTTGGCCTACTGAGAAGCTGGTGGCCACCCCAAATGTGGGCTCTAGTGTTCCCACGAAGGAAAAGAGGAGAAAAAGAAGCGAGCAAGTATGGGACCCCAGAGCCCTTTCTTTTTCCTGGTCCACCTCCACTGGATGATCTCATTTTTACCCACAGAAATGCCCCGGCACATCCAAAGTAGGAACAATATGCTCACTCAAAGCCAAAATACCACTACTGGCCCCACCATTTCTACTCTGCTAATACAGATAATCAAGAGCTGACTGTACAGAGTTATGAAAATTTTGCTTACTGCCCACGAATAATTTTCTGCATCGATAGGATGATCCAAAATAGATCTTGCTCCTTGTTAGAATGAAAACATTCTTTATCATTTGATGGCTTTGCTGCCCATGACACTTGTGAAATAGCACACTTAGGTCAGGAAAAAACATGTATCAATGCACATAAAATTGTATGCATCGTGAAATGCATAGACACACACTTTGTCCAAATTCTTTTACGGTACCCTAAATACGCATGGCACATAAAACTTGATAAGCTTACGAAATACGACTTATGCAGGAACAATGAGAAAGTTAGACAAACAAAACCTGTGCCGCTAAGCGGTGCGCTTCCCGAGACAGACACAGAGTCTGAGACGGTTACACACTCTCTGCTCTGGCAGGACTTGGGGTGAGAGGGCTCCTGTGCAGTTCTGCTAGCTGAAGGCACTTCTGATCCATGGAGACGGCAAGTGGAATCCATGTAGTTAAAAAAAAACGCACAGCAATTCGGGGTAGCTTGCATTCTCATCACTGTCACATTCTAATGAATGTGCCATAGGTTATTTTGCTTTGGGTTCAAAGGATACCATTCAATTTTGATCCCTAGGGGGGACATACCAGAAGGTTCAGAAATGACATACTTTATCGTATGGATGAGAAATGCACTTCTCCTTGTACGTATCTACTTTGGTACTTCAAATGCATTTCATTCTGCAAGGCTCACATGAGAATCCTTTTTGCTTTCATTGGCGAGAAGTTAATCTCGGAGCAACTACTGAATCCAAACCATCAACAGTTCCATGATGGAAGCTTCTGGTAGGCCTGTTTGAAGCACTTGAACCCTGAAAGAGTCAGGTCCTTAGGCTCAGCCTATCTTAAGCAACTGAGTTAGTTAACCCACTGTCAATCATTCAGGATAAATGAGAAAACCTTCATATAAAAGGGAGCATTTAAAAAAGAAATCCTAACCCTGTCTCCATAACAGAATAAATAAAATGCTCAAGACTTCATTCTTATCCACCACCAAACAGAGAGAATTGTTCTTTTATTCCACATAGGTATCCAGGTCGTATATATTTTCTCTGCCATGTTAAGTTCGTACAACAAAAGTTTAAAATACCCAAAATGCCAGATTTAAAAAAAAAAATTAATGGCTGTACTTATGATTCAAAAGGACCTAACTCTGAAGCCATTTCTAGCCAATTCCAGTTGTTTGCCGGATGCCGTTAATAGTTGATTCTCCTACCGTGACCCGGCTGTTGGTGCCCGGGTTCCCTCCCAGCCTGTAGTTGTTGTAGGCGAGATGACTGTATGGATTGTATCCCACAAACCCTGGTGTGCTGGGCATTTGCTGATGGAAACAAATGAGACAAAAACACGAATGAGAAATGAGCTCAAACGAGGAAAACACAGAAATGAAAAATGATCTGCATATGGCATGCAAAAGCAACCTGAACTTAAACAAGCAATGAGGTGTTTTCATTTTTCCCTTTTGAGAAAATTAAAATTTTCTTTCATTGAGAAATCTGTCTAATGTTTTTTTTTTTTTTGCAGGGGGAGGAGTATTTGTGCACAAGTGAATGCATGTCGGTTGTGCTCTGGGATAAGCAATACACTGAAGTGTCTTAAACATTCAGGATTACTTTATGATGCACAGCATATGATGTAACCATCCAGAGACTATGACCACCAAGATCGGAAGGCTTGGAATGGGATAAACTACAAATCTGAAACACCTTACATGCAAAACAACATGATTCATTTGACAGTTCTGTAGATGTCACCAGAGTAACCATCTACGGAAAAAACAAAGAAAAACAAGAAATGGATCTGCTTCAAGACCGTTTGAGATCATTTTATAGAAGGTGAGAAATGAGGGACTCCAATCAGGGAGCCAGACGTTGTCAATAGAAAAGAACGTATGCAGAGTCGATGAGTGTCACACACGTGATTTCAAAACACAGATTTGTAAGAAGAAATGCATGGGTTTCACTCGGGGGTATTAGTCTGATCTTTCTAAGCCGGTCATTATTTTCTTCCATCTTCTTCGATCCATCCTCCACAGGTCACGCATGAACATGTTCTGACTCTTAGCTTTAATGTGAACCACTTTCCGAGTAGACACCCTTGAACTTTCCTTTCCCATCTAGTTTCCTGATCACCCTTTCACACCACAACTGCTCGGGGCAGCCGCGGGATTCGTGGGCTTTGTGAAGTGTCGATATGAACACAAACGGGCTCTTAAGAGTCCAGTGCCCGGGCTGAGCCCCGGTGGCGCAAGGGGTTGGGTGCGGGACAGCAGCCCGGGGGCTTGGCAGTTCAAATCCAGTGGTGGCTCTCAGGAGCTGCGCTGGGTAGCTCCCATGACCACCAGAGGGCAGTGATGCCAAAAAACAAAATAAAACAAACAAACAAACAAACAAAAAGAGTACAGTGCCCTCAGGGTTAATACAATGTTCACGAGAATCGAGGCACAATGCGTACAAGGAGTGTAGCAAAGAGAGATCAAAAGTAGAGTATTGTACCCAATGAAACACAATCAAAACAAGTGACAGTCATTCATCTCATTCTAACATGCAATTAGCAGTATCAATGCTGAATTGTACGATGTGATATACATTTAACAGCACATCCCAGCTATGCTATGGCTGTTATGAAATTAACACAAGTTTCTAAAACATGCTGTTGCACATATCCTTAGCGTCCAAAAAGCAGGCATTCAAGCAGGTGTTGCATTCGAAAGTCTTTAGGAGGAAAGAGAACGACTGATCAATTTCTAGTGTATATAGGTGTAGAAGACGCAAATTAAGCATATTGCGTATGCAAAACACACATGACGTATCAAAGGCACAAAATAAATATACATTTTTTGTAGTGATATGTTTGAGGGGAAGTGGTGATGGTGGGAGAGTAGGATGGTGATGGGAGAATGGAAATACAAAGGGAAGGAGAGAGTAATTCATTTTATATTCACCTGTCGCACAGCCTAATCCCTAGCATTCTGGATTTTGTGTGTTAATGTGAAATTATAATGATACAATAACATGACTGAGGGGGGGCAAAAATAAACACAAAATAAAAATCCATTTTGTTATCTAAGAAGTCATAAAGGGGACACTTGGTTTTTGAGCTATTTTAATCTCAAAAAGTCAAGCTTGTCCGTAAGACTTTACACACCGGGTCAAGGAAATAGTATTTACATCAAAAGGACACCTTAAAAGGTTGCAATACAATTTAAACAAATCACAATTAAAAAAATGTATGAGGCAATAATGTAAGAAAGGTGAGGGAACTGAAAAAAAAAAGTAGAGGAAAACTGAAACAGCACAATGACACCATTTCTCCCACTGCAGTACAAGGTTAGCTGTGAGGTCAGGCATGTCAACTGCTCAATTGCACCTGTCGAGTCACTGGCAGAGTGCCATGGAGAAGATCAGAAGAAATATGCTTTGACTTAAGGAAGGAAACCAACCCAACACCAAACTTTCGGATGGACTGGAAGAAAGTTTAGAGATCATATATTATATAACGTGAACGGAGAACAAGTGATAAGCGTCTCTCTTCATAAAAAGCATCACAGGGAGGAAAACCAAGTTGCTGATAAACATTAGCCAGAAACACACATCTGAGGGTTAGTAAATAAAAGAAGTCATCGAATGAAGAGATGAAATTACACAAGGACCTACATGGGAGAGAAGAGTAGACTAGCCTGAAATTTCGGTGACCGGGGATGTGGAAGGAGGCTAACGACTGTCAAAGATCTGGTTTTGTAGGACATGGGCAATGTTAAGTGTTCATTTTAAAAGAAAAAAAAAATCAAGGAATCCATTTCAGCACGGCTATTGTATGTGTTGGGTGGACTGGACTATTATTTTACATGCTGACCAAGCTGGGCCAGAGCTTGCGCTTTGACAAATAGTAACAAAGTAACAGGAGCTCACAATCAACTTTTACTTAGGCAATTTGAAGCCTATCCATTCCCAAACTTGAAACAAAGTGTTTGAGATTAGAATGAAGTTCAATGGCAAGGCATGACCCATGACCCACGGATAAAAATCCTTACTTGAACAGCTTGAAAATAAATATTGACAGTTGAGTGTTATTGTAGAACTTTATTGCTGGATTTAAAGTGAAAATTATATATTGACAAAAAAGGAGATGGAAATGTAACCAGTTAAAGGTTGGGTTTTAGTAGAAGGTTAAAAAAAAAAAAAAGCCAGAATGAGCATTCACTCAATAACAACTTGACAGATTCTTGGTAACCAAGATGAGTGAGAGGGGCGTGTCAAACTTGTCACTTAGATTGGGATCTCAGCAGGGTGTGTAAGTGTTGGGGCTGGTTCTAGGTTAAGATGCAGAGAGCAATTTTATGTAGTCGGAAGTGGCATTTTTGGCGGACTGTCCCATGCTGTTGTTGTGTTGATTGAGTGACTGTCACTGGAAGACATAGGGGTTTTTGTATCAAGGCCAGACTCGGCTATTACATTAACAAGAAAATTAAAACTTACTGTTGCAGGAGCTGGGGTGGGAGGTGGGGCATAAGATGGTCTTTCTGTTTGAAAGAAAATAAATAACTTCTTGTAAACAACTGAGATATAATACTATGCAACAAAACTACCAATGGTCCTGCTTTGAAGAAAAAAAAAATGAGCGTATTTTGGAATTCCCATTTGCTAGGGCATTAGTCTCTCATTAACATAGATTGATAAGTATAAAAATGAAACTTACTTGACATTTTGGAAGATTTAAGTTCTCAGTTCCTTAAGAATGAATCTGAGACACTGAAATGGGGGGGGGAGGGGGAGAGAAAAAAAAGAGAATCAAAACTCAGCAAGCATTCAGAGAATGTCTTCCTAAATAGGGTGGTTTAACTGGTATTTCTGAGTAAAATTAGTTCACATTAACTTCAGGTAATCAAACGCTTTATGTATCATTTTTACTAGTTATTGTAGATCTTAAGGTTGATCTGTTACATGACTGAAGACAACTGTTGGGTGTATTAAACAAGGTTCTTTCAGGCGTTCTCTTGTGACACTGACCCCCCTCTCCCCCCCTTTGCAGGGTAAAACCTTTTGCTGACTCCCGGCAAACAGTTCATCTGACTGATAAAACCTCATTACAATAGAATGTGATATACTATCAGGGTCCACCCCCAATGAAGTCTACTGGATACTGACAGCTTCCTGCTTGGCAGTTCACCCTTTGCTTCTGTGGTAACACCTTCTACTAAAATGACTGGACATTTTAAAGGTGACGGGTACGATAAGCATTATCATCCTCTGATCGTGCTAAATAGCTTCCTAACGACTGGGACCTAGACATTCTGATGTCTACCTTCAGCAGCTGTTTCAAAATTTATTCCCCAGGGGAGCTTTCCTGGGTAGAATTACTGTGTCCTCCCCTGCAGTCCTAGCCAACTTATAGAAACTTCTAACGGGGTCTCTCTGAGTCAGAACTGACTTGACGGCAGCGCACTGTGAATTATGATACTGCTTACCATCTTGTTTTTCACCTGTCACTAGAACTAGATCATGCTTGGGAACAGGCGCCTTCACATTCCCTGCAGTCCGAGTACCCAGCTCAGGGTGAATAAACTGCGCGAGCATTCAACCAGCTCACAACCTAATCTGACACACGTGAGCTAGTTCCTTGCCGCGAGGCCCATCACAAAGACACCGACAAACTCATTTTTAGAAATAAAAAAAAAAAAAAAAAAAAGCAAGTAAAGCTTCCAGGCCCACTGCTGCATTTTGATCCAAACATGATGAGAAAAAACACGGTTTCTTAGTCCTCTTTTGCAATTTAGGGGGATTCCCTAGAGTACAAGAACTAGGAGGCCAGGTGTGGCTAGAAAGCACTCACTCATCAATGGGTCATCTTCCCTGAACAGACAGAAAACAATGGGTCTGGGCTCGGCTGCCCTCGGGATCACTCAGGGAGCTGTCAACACGCAGTGGCCCTGCGGTGATGAGCCGACCGGGCAATGCAGCGAGCTCCCGCCACTTGACTTCAGGGTTCACCATGTGCAGCGACTGAAACCCCCGGTGACACTTTAAAGGGGGGAGGGGCTTGTACTGTGGTCCCACGAGAGCCATTCTCGGTGTAAGCTGATGCTAACTGGGCCATCTCGTTGAACACTTCACACGACCTTACAAGATAGGCACTGCCACTTCTATTTCTCAGATTGAATTAAAAGAAAAAAAAAAAGAAGGGGGGGGGGAGCCTGGGTCCGTTGGATTTCACACCCAGCACACGTTTCCCCTGCACATTTGCTAGCACTCGCTCCCAAGCAGCCTTCCCGTCTGTCTTTCTGAGACGGCCTTTAACCGGCAACGCGACTAAGAAGGGTGGGCAGATATGGGTGCTTTCAATCCCGAAGGCTCCCGGAGGGGGCACATCTGGCCGCCAAGGAGGGGGCCCAGTCCTCACACCGCTAGGCCGCAGGAAGGCCGCAATCGGACCGCGGCCCTGGCTCCGCACCAAACCTAAACGCGAGGAACCCGCGGGAAGTCAGGGCCCCGTCACACGGGGCCTTCATCACTTGCCCCCCCGCCCCCCCCCACTGCACGGGCCCTACGGAAAGCACTCACCGGCGGGCAAACAGCGCCCGCAGCTCCAGCTAGGCTTCCCTTTGTCCCGTGCAGGCCCCGCCCCTCGCGCTCCGAGCGTCCGCGCTGACACTTTCGACATTTCCTCTTAATTCATTGACAGACGTCACTTACTTTTCTTTAGAGAAATAGAACTTCCAGCCAGGCTATGGTCCTGCAGAGTACGATCCGGGATTTTTTAAACGTCCTCTTAGCTCCTTAAAACGTCCCAAAGTCGGTGACTTTCTCCGGCAGGCGCCGATTCGCCATTACTAAGCCAGCGGAGGCGGACCCACCCCGGGATAGGTCGGGATTTCGCGGCGGGGAGGAGTCAGCGCGTAGACGTCAGCGCGGAGACGTCAGCCCGTAGGCGACGCCGGGTGACGCGGCACGCTAGGTGGAGGGAAGCCGGCAACCACGTGTTGAGGAACAGGCGTGGCTTCCATCTGCCGGATAGATTAGGGGGGCTGCGCATCGAGGAAAGGGTGGAGGGCCCCGAACCTCTGGTGACCTTGGGGGATTGAGGTAGGCGTGGCAAGGTGAAGACTGGCCCGGGTGCTACTGTCGGAGAGGTTGACGGCAAAATGATTGTAAAATACCTGTGCAGCGTTTCTGCAGAAATGCATGATTTTGAATAAAATTATCCTCACCGGTACATTTGAATTGTGGTGCTGGGAAAGAATATTGAAAGCACCACAAACTGCTAAGAAGACAAACCAATTTGTCGTGGCAGAAGAACTCCTCAGAGTGGGGTGACCAGATTTTAACATTGGTAAAGCCGGACACCATTGGGGGTGGGGGGTGGGTAGGGGGCGGTGGGGGAGGGGTTGGAGGTAGAGGGAGTATATTCCCTTCCCATCTCCCCCCTCTCCCTAGCTTGTTGTGCTTTCTTTCCAGAAATCGGGACTTTTTTAAAGCGCCCGTCGGACACGGGAAAAATTGTTTGAAATCTGGACTGTTCTGCCAAAAGCGGGATGTGTGGTCACTTTATCCTTCGAGACAAGAACTCGGAGACTTAGTCTTACATGCTTTGGACACGTTGTCAGGAGAGACCAGGCCCTGAAGAAGGACGACGTGCTTGGTAAAGCGGAGGGGCTGCCCCAAAGAGGAAGACCTTTAGGCTGATGGATCGACACCTTAGCAGCAAAAATAGGCCCAAGCATAGTAACAGTTGTGAGGATGGTGTTGGACCAGGTGGTGGTTGCTTCTAGTCTGTCCTATAGGTTTGCTATGAATGAGAATCAACTCGATGGCAGGGACTTTGGTTTTTAAATTATAGTTATTTTTGAGCCCCTAGTAAAATGATTTATTAAAAAAAAAGGGGGGGGGGAAGAGGAGCTTATACCAAAGAGCTCAAGTAGAAAATATTTGGAAATAAAGATGGCAACATGCGTACAAATATGCTTGATACAAATGATATATGGAATGTTATAAGAGCTGTAAGAGCCCCCAATAAAACCATTGGGAAAAAAAACCCAATTTTCGTTTGTGTACATGCATGGATACACCTACAAGACTAAAATTATACCAATTTACTCCTTGTCAGTCCCTGGGGAAGGACATCTTGGTTGGAGAAGTAAAAGGGCAGGGAGCCTGAGCCCTGGTGGTGTAGTGGTTGTGTGAAGGACTGTAGCCCAAAGCGTTGATGGTTCATATCCAGCAGCAGCTTTCCAGGAGCAAGGCTGGGCTTCCTACTCCCATCAGGGCAGTGATGCCACACACACATACACACACACACACACACACACAAATAAAAGAGCAGGGAAAGAGAGGAGGGCCCTCAGGTGATGGGTCGACACAGTGCCTGCAACAATGTACCCAAGCATAGGAACTCCTGTGAGGATGGTGCAGGACCGTACAATGTTACATTCTGTTTCATTCTGTTTTTTTTTTTTTTTGCCAGGGGTTGGAACTAACTCAATGGCACTTAGCAATAACATATGTTCTGGAAAGAGCTGTCATGATTACTTAATCACAGCGACACAGAGTCACGTGGCATCCTTAGCATGTGCTACAAACACGTGCTGTTGTCTAAATTACCTAATTTTGTCAAAAAATTACGTGGCATTTTGGCCGTAACACACATTCCTGGGATGGCATAGTGGTTCAGGGCTGGGTTGGGAATGGAAAGGTGGGTAGTTTGACCCACCAGCCACTCGCACCTCTTCCCTCTCTGGTTCATTTTATCTTGGAGACGTCCAAGGTTAAAGAAGGAAGCATGTAGGGATAATATAATGTATAGAATCTGTGGGCTGAGCCCTAGTGGCGCAGGGGTTGTGTGTGGGACTACGGCCCACAAGGTTGGAGGTTCAAATCCAGCAGCAGCTCTCCAGGAGCAAGGCTGGGCCTCCTACTCCCACCAGAGGGCAGTGATGTCCACGCAAAAAATAATGTGAGGAATCTGTTCGTCCGGGCTGACTAGAGACACAAATCCAGAGACACTTGTATACATGTCTAGGAAAGCGCTTTCTATCAAAGAGCAGCTGTGAATTGAGAAAACATCCCAGCCCGGTCCAGATCGAGTCCATGAGTCTGACGTTAGCCCATCTGTCCAATATTAGTCCATAGATTCCTTTTCAGACTCAAACAGCACATGCGGCGATGCCGAATGCAGGAAGATCCCAGGCCGGTGGGTGGACTCGGGTGTGGAAGCCTCTCGGTGCTGCTGCAGGATGGCCACCTGACGCTTCCAGCTCTCTGATGGTGGCTCCTCAGTATGGCTTCACGTGACTGGTCACCAGCAGGGTGAAAGCAGAGAGTGTGGGCCTCCTGGGAGAAAACGAGGAAGCATCCTCCTGAGAAGGTCATGCCCAGAGGGGGCATCATGAGGCTACGACCTGAGTGCCCCTTGGAGACTGGGGACGTGAGTTTTTAAACAGTGGGTTTGGAAGAGGTGTAGGAATCCTGGGGCCACCGTGTGGGGTGGCGAGCCACCAAGCCTGTCGTTCAAATCCACCAGAAAGGTAAGACTTTCTGCTCCCATAGAGATTTACAGCCTCAGAAACCCAAAGAGACACTTCTACCCTGTCCTGAAAAGTGGCTGTGAGTCGAAAGGGATACATTATCAAGTTATAGGATAAGAGAGGAAAATGTTTAAGAACAGAATGGCTGTCAAGTGCTCCAGTGGCACCACTGGTTAGCGCGCGGTACTTATAAGGACAGAATGGCCCTCGGATGTGGGTCTGTGATCGACAGATCTTATTGAGAGGTGAGGGCTCCACCCACTACCCCTGGGGGCCCCATCTGGGTTGCCCTCCTGTTTCTGTAAAGAATGCTTTATTAGCGCTCCCAAATCCAGACTCACCGAAATGAGGTAATCTGACTCATAGGGAACCCATAGGACAGCAGAGACCTGCCCCCCTTCCGTTCGGAGGTCGTACGTGTTTAGAGGAGCAGAGAGCCGCAGGCGTCTTCCCCAAGCAGGTTGGTGGGTCTGCACTGCCAGCCTTGGCAAGAAGCCACCCCGAGCTGTGCTTTTTTTCTTTGACCGTCGCCTGTCTCTGGCTACAGAGCAGAGCTGCGTGCTTGCTACAGGGACGGTGTCACCTGTAGAATCAAACATAATTGCAGAGAACTCGGCCAATCCCTAGGATAGGTCTCAGGGGCCCTGGTAGAATGGGCTAAGCATTGGATGACTAATCACCAGATCCACAGTTGGAACCCACCAGGTGCTCTGAGAGAAGAAGACGAGGCTGCCTGCTCCACTGAAGACGTAGTCTGAGAAGCTGTAAGGAGCAGTCCTGCCTTGTGCTTCAGCGTCATTGTGGGTGGGGATGGACTCAATGGCGGTGGGAGTCTCGACCGGAGTGTATGAAGGTCACTGGGCCTTGCTGATGCTAATTTGCATATGTACCTATTGCAGAAGACTTACTCTTCATCTATGTGTGTATGGTGACCGTCACTATCAATATATAGCCAGATTCGGCCCTGGGCACGAACTTTGCTTTGGTTTCATAGGATGGTTGACTCTTTGAGTAATGTGTCTATGCCTATTATTCAGCCAAGATTGAATTTTGGCCCAGAATCATCTCATTTGAAGCGTTCAGATTAAGGACTTTTGATGCGGTCATTTCTGTACCTTAATAATGCCTCATCAAGTCATTTCAGGAGTGTATTATTTCAAACACATGTGAGACATTGCAGGGTAGAAATAACTATTTTCTTAGAGCTGGTATAACAAGCATCCCATTCCAAGTGTGCCTTTAAAGGACAGGTAATGATTTCTTCAAAGTCCAGGAGACAGGCAGGCACCAGCTCGAAAGAGAAGACTGTCCGCTCTGGCAAAGATGCTTGTCTCTCGTCACTTCTGTTGCTTGATTCCTTGGCGATTTTTTTTCATGTAGCATCTGCCTTTCTCTGTTTGTCCTAGTGCTAGGCCTAATGTGCTCATTTTATATCTCAAAAAACAAAAAGATTGGTTTGAGACACACCTTATATTGATAGGTAGGTCCTCATTACCATAACAAGAAGATTCCATCCTTCTAGGTCAGGGGCCCGCAGACTCTTGAGACCCAAGAGCCCATCCTGTCCCTCCTAACAACTTTAAAACCACTCAAGAGCCTTTGCTATGTTTCTCCAAACACATGAAATCACCGTGATCTGAAATAGTAACCTTTAAATGTGTTCAGTGTGACTTCAGAGTTCACACTGACAGAGCTGCGGTTTGCCGACCAGGGTCCCAGTGACTCATATAGAATCACAGGTACAGGGATTAGGACTGAATATATAGATAACGCCTTTGCTTTCAAGTGTGAAAACGAAGGCTTGGGGAATTTACAGTGAGTGCCTTCTGGGGATCTGGTCAATTAGTGGCAGAGCCAGAGTCAGCCTCCTACAATATTTGTCATTGGGTTTAGCTCCTTACGTTAAGACTTTGTTGCGGAAGTATGCATTAGGAATATTTCAGAGAGGCTGAGCCCCGGTGGCATAGTGGCTGTGTGCGGGACTGCGGCCCACTGGGATGGAGGGTCAATTCCGGCTCCCAGGAGCAAAGGCTGGGCCTCCTACTCCCACCACCTGAGGGCAGTGATGCCTTAAAAAAAAATAAAAAAAAGAAATATTTCAGAGAGAATGAAGCGCGCCGGTCGCTGTTCATTGTTCAAATGATCAGATGTTATACCTTGCAGGGTGGTCACGGCCACTGAGACTGTGTAGGCCCCTGACAAGTAACGCTGAGAACAAAGGAGGCTCTTTGCAAGCAGTGGCTACTCCTAATACATCCCCCCTTTCAGACCCCCCCTTCCAGGTTTACATAGTTATTTTCACTTTTTATTAGAGTAAACTACCATACACCATTCTTAATTTCTCTTTTGCAAAAATAAAGCAACCTTGAAAGCCATTCGTCTGTCTATTGCGGTTCCAAAGCCCCTGACGTCCCCAGGGGGCGAGTCCCGACGCAGCTGGACCACGCATGGACATCTTCCCATCGAACAGACAGACTGTGCATCAAACGCAAAGGCAACGCACTTTCGTATTTGCACAGTTCATGTTTCTTTTTTATTGTCGTGGTATCATTTACTTTGGGAAAGTCATATCCCAATTGGAAATGCCAATAAACTTGGTTATAAAGCCAAGTGTTTTAAAATGCACACGCTATACACATGACAGCTGCATAGTGAAATTACTATAACAAGCAGTTACATTCAGAATGCCCAGGACTAAAATTTTCACACGGCACATCGGTTGCACTAAATATATTGTTTTATTAGGCATACTCTTGCTTAGTAGAGTAAATTTATCACCATTGCGTCCATGACTGCGTTTTTAAAGCTGGAATAAGGCTAGCAGCATTTAACTACTATGGAATGAAAGCACTTGTATGGATAGAATGTATTCTAGGTCAGATGCTTATGCAAGAATAAACATTTAGCATGCTGTTGTATCCTTGATAAAACATAATCATCCCCTTTTCTAAATAGAATAAACCACACTAAATGAAATCTAAAGTAATTGAGGGAAAAACATAACCCTATATTATGCGAAATATTATTTACTATAATTTTCTCCTAGCTAAAACATATTTTTTTTTCTTCAGAAAATAAAAAATTAAAAAAAGAGCACAAGAGAGACATATTGTAGAGGCTTTACTAAAAATGTTGATATAGCGGTAGCCCTTAGATGATGCTTTTGTGGAAAAAAGTATGGTGAGTTGTATTCAACCATTATTTTTGCTTAAGAAAAAATGAATAGCCTGTAAATTCTAATGTTTTAAAATAGTTTTTAATTTTTAATGTCTTAAATATCCCTGTATTCCACAAATTTGATTGTTTTAAAAACTTTGCAACAAGATGTCACTTATTCACAAATAGATTTTCTATCCATATTTATTACAGTTTGAACAATTTGAAAACATAAATACTGCAGGTACTCAGCTTAGATAGCAATATTGTTCGTGTAAATGAGGGTAAGATCTTAATATTCATATGATATCTTAATATCTTAGCAAAGGCTTATAGCAAGCACTCAGAATCATCATATTTCACTTTCTAGGTGAACAAATTTAGATAGTGAGAAGTTGAGTAATTTTCTGTCCTAGTAAATAAACATATAGTGATGTCCTCTTAAATTTGCTTTTCTTGTTTGTGTAGTCAATCTGATTTTGGGAGTGGTGGCATGGGGGAACAACTTTGAAAGTTTTTTGATTAGAGCAGCTTTTCTGGAAACCAGAAAATGATGATGGCAAACGCTTCCAGGTTTAGGTGAGCTGAACATTACTTAATCTGTCATATTAGTCTTCAGGTCTGTTCAATGGTCTGCTCAGAAATGCTCCAGGAAAGTAACTCTTTGGGGAGAACCATTTTTCCAGGCGAACCAGTGATTGTCTCCAAAAAACCAAAAACAAAAAACAAAGCAGAACACACACAAAAACAACCCCCCCCCCCAAGCCACCACAATGACAAGACACCTTGGTTAAGAGAGTAGTGAGTCCCTCTGAGATTTTATAGAATCTTTTAAAAATTTTCAAAGTATAAAAAACCTACTAAGTTTAACAGTCATGGAAGAATGATGACTAACTTAGCACAAATCTCATAATCCAATTTCAGATAAATGATTGCTTTCCTTTGAAGTATTGGGTGAAATTACAAATATATAACTGACCCAATTAGTTTACAGTCTCAGATGAACTTTCAAGGGAAAGAGGATATTTGAAGAATAGATGATATAGAAACTACATCGAATTCCTAATTTTATTTTAAAGCCTCTTGCGCTCCCCAAAATAGATCTATCTTTAAAGTCAGAGAACCTTGGTCTCTCACACTTTTGTTTTTCCCTGAAAAGACCCGTACACTGATGTAAGTAGCCTTTTACTTAAGTCCGTCATCCCCTACACTTGGGATGGGAGGGGCCAGTGTGGCTCACCTGGACCCATCCTCATGATGCTTGCAGATCCTGTCAAAGACTGTCTTTGAGTTAATTAACTGCTGACGGTTTGATCGAGGGAATACTGCAGGATCTTCTCATGATAAGCCTGATTTCGATATCGGGTACATTTCCCTGCTTAGTCTGTAAACATCCGTCATCAGTAGCAGCTAAGTGCAGATCAAATCGGAGAGAAACGGACTTTTTCCTTAGTGGAGGATTATCTTTAAAAAAGGAACCTTCCCATTCTTTAATAACTTCATCAACTTTCTCTGTCCTGAAACGATAAAATAAACCTTTCTATGTAAGGAAGTATGGTGTATTTATTACACACACACACACACACACACACACACACATGCATGGGTATGCATCTAATGTCTTTATAGCCAATATGTGCGAAAAGTTTGTAGTCAAAGGAATTAGATGAGGGTTTTTGTGTGGAACCTTTAAAAGTCCCGTAAAACCCTCTCCTATGTGCTGTATATGAAAAATAAGTCAGAAACTAGCATATTTTATAGTTTATGAAATGTATAATTTATATAATTAAAAACCAGGAATATGATTTCTGTGGAATTTCTAGTCTACGGGCCTTCTATAGAATTCTCATGTGTTCAAATGTGATTTTAGGAAAACTTAGGAATTGAGGATGAGGTATGCATCCGATTTTGTAGTTGATACATTATCATGATACACGGATAGAGACAGAACCC
>PVJH01038091.1:0-17586 GCA_004026705.1 Nesogale talazaci | reverse complement strand
TTTTAAACTGCTGCTACCCTACCTAGCCCTTATTTATGTGAATATAAACAAATAGCTGCACTTTACTGACTTAAAGATAGACTGGGGGGCGGGGGGGGGTGATAGTTTTTGTAGTAAATGGTGGTGGTGGTAGGGTAATGGAATAGTCACAAGCCAAAAAAAAAATCAATCTAGCTCCTTCCCACACACCATCACAATGCCCTCGTATGGATCATAGGTTTAAACCAAAAGCCTGGCAAAAAGCCAGACCTCGTCAAAATGCTTTAAGGACACCAGTAAGAACATGAACTGGCAAGCAGGAGACTGGGAAACAAGACTGGCCACCAATCTGGTACCTAGACTATCTGTAACGAGACTATGCAAAGGACGCTCACTACGCCAACAAGAGAAACCCCCATTACAAAATGAGCACGAGCTCGGAACAGACGTTCTGACGGATACCCTGTGAAGAGACACCCAACACCCTTAGTCACTGGTGCTGTTCAGTGCCCTGAAGTCCAGTTCCGACTCATCGACAGGACAGAAAGGAACACTGCCAGGCCCGGTGTCCACACTCGACTCACTGCTGTGGCCACACTGTCAGCCAATCACGCTGAGGGCCTTCCACGAGGCAGTCGGGGAGGGAGACGAGGCCACGGTTCCCGTGCTCGTTGCCGCTAGGTGCCCTGGAGTCGTTTCTGACTCACACCTGCCCGGTGGACGACACAACAAAAGCCCGCCGCTCCGGGCAGTCTCACAGCATCGGCAAGGCCCCCGCTCATCCGCGCCGGCACCGTGGCAATCCAGCTCCGTGCGGGGCTGACCCCGTGTCTTACCAAGCAGTGGCTGGTGTGGAGAACACGTTCCGAGTATGAGCGGCCTTAAGAACGGTTGTTAGTATGGGCAAGCCTGGGGAGGGAGGGATCCCTCGTCCACTGCTGCGGGGAAAGGAGAGGGGGCAGCGACTTTAGAGAGCAGCTGGGCAGTTTCTCTTTACGAAGCAAACAGATTTACCATACGACTCAGAAAGCCCACTTGCAGGCTCTACCTACGAGAAATGAAAGCCAAGGTCCACATGAAGGTACTTTGCAGCCTTTCTGATCATAGCCACAGGTGGATCTCTCAGGAGAGGGAGGGAGTGGATAGACAAAAATCTATACAATGCAGGCTGAGCCCCAGTGGCGTAGTGGTTGTGTGCGGGACTGCGGCCCACGGGGTTGGCAGTTCAAATCCAGCAGCAGCTCTCCAGGAGCAAGACTGGGCCTCCTACTCCCACCAGAGGGCAGTGATGCCCCCTCCCCAATGCAAACAAAAGTAGCAAATCACGAATACGTGCTGTGCAGTGTGAACCTCAAAAACATGTTAAGTGAGAGAAGCCAGGCACAGAGCCCAGTGGTTACATTGCTTCATGAATATCACCTGGCCAGAAAAGGCAGCTCCAAGGACACAGAGTGAAGGCTGCCTGGAGCGAGAGGGAGCAAGGAACAGCGGTTGGGAGAAAATGGGCCTGATGGATCTGACTGGGCTTTGAGGAGGTTCTTAAGCTGGCATGGCTGTACAAGTTGTAAAAGTATGATTTTTCAATCGCTGGCTTATACACTTGAAATAGGTGACATGTGGGGCTGAGCCCTGGTGGCCCACTGGGTTGGAGGTTCAAATCCAGCAGCAGGGCTGGGCCTCCTACTCCCACCACCAGAGGGCAGTGATGCCCCCCAAACCAAAAGCAAAACAAACAAAAACACAGAAATAGGTGACACGTGACATATACAAAGCAGAATAAAAACCAATTAAATGAAGCAATTACAATTACAATTACAATTAAATGAAGCAATCAACCAGATGCACAGCATAAGACAAAGGACAAGTCCGCCAACAGAGGCAAGGCCACAGGCCCAGTGACCTGAACAAGCCAACGAGCACAGTCCTGCCTCTGTAGCCCTGTAGGTTGCGAAGATGCCAGTGGCTGCTGGCCAGTCTGTGGGAAGCTCCCCGATAAGGTGGCACAGTGACTGAGGCCAAAGGTCACACAAGCAAAGAAGCCGTCCAAGAGCCAGTGCCTGTGCCTCACAGGCCCACCTGCATGCACGTCACCAAGCTCTACCAGGAGGAGGGAGGGGAGAGGACCAAGATAAGCCAGGGGGTGACATCGCTGAAGGTATGCCATTTTCTTCCCCTCCCCACTCCCCGGCGGAACGCACAACTCAACGTCATCAAGTTGATGCCAACTCACAGTGGCCCTCAGGGCAGGGCAGAACTGTTCTTGTGAGTCTCTGAGACTTTTTTTTTCTTGGGCATCACTGCTCTCCGGCGGTGGGAGTAGGAGGCCCAGCCCCACTGCTGGAATTGAACCTCCATCCCAGTGGACCGCAGTCCCACGCACAACCACTACGCCACCGGGGCTCAGCCCCCGAGACTAACTCTTTATGGGAGTGGAAAGCGCTGCCTTTCTCTCGTGGGCCAGATGGTAGCTTTGAACTAATGACTTTGTGGTTAGAAGTCATAACCACTATACGTCCAGGGCCCCTCCCAGATGGCATAGATTGGCATTGTTCTGCTCCTCTCTCCAGAACCTGGTTGGGGAGTAGAGGCATGTTGCCAGCCCTGCCTGCCTCTTGCTCATGTACTTCCCTTTTCTGGGACTAAGATGCCGGCACAGAGGTGACTTCTCTTCCGTGAGCTGGCCTTCCTCGGCCTCATTTGGAGACGAGGAGAGGACTGCCGTTCTCCATGTGCTCCCACTTGGACAGGGCTGACGGGTGCAATTCCTAGAGTATGTTAGGGAGCTGTTTTAGCCTTGGATGCCATGCTAGGGTTGCTAACTAGGTATAGCATTTTAATTTTTTTTTTTTTTTTTATTAAGGCATCACTGCCCTGGTGGTGGGAGTAGGAGGCCCAGCCTTTGCTCCTGGGAGCCGGAATCGAACCTCCATCCCAGTGGGCCGCAGTCCCGCGCACAACCGGTATAGCATTTTAATTACCCCCCAAGCTTGAGTGTGTCTCTTCACTGGCTCAGATGGGTCCTACAACCCCAGCATTGACCAAAGGCCAATTCAAACTCACTCACCACTGTCCTCTGCCATCTGCCACACCTGCAAGGAACCACCTGGAGTGCTACTGGTCACCAGCAACCTATTCAGGATGGATAAAGGTTCTTAGTGTACACGGTGGAGACCTCACCAACCCACCCCACCGCCCTCACCCCCGAAGCCTTCCCCGCTCCAGTTCACTTCGCTTGCGGTCCCCACAGTCCTCAACATCAGGAAATCCTACTGCCAGGCAGGATCGTCACCCTGACTGGAACGGAGTTCACTCAGCTTCTGGGGCAGATCCACAGCTCAGCGTGCAGAGCAGAGCTGGGGCGGAGCCCAGGGCACTCAGAAGGCACCAGCCCGACTCAGAGACTCTCAGTTGCTCCCAGCTGAACTGTTGCCAACTACAACAGCGTGGGAAGAAATCAGACACTTCCTTCTAACCTTTATCTATTCTCTGCAGTTAACCCTGGGCAAAAGGGCTGAGAGCAATTCCTCTTTATCCCCCAAATCTGTGTGTGTGTGTGTGTGTGCGCGCGCGCGCGCGTGCCTGCTCTCATGTGCTCTGATGACAAACAGGCAGGAGAGCCCTGAACCTTTCCAGCCTCCCCGTCCTGAATGGAAGGGCTGAGATTCAGAACTGGATCACACCTGGTCTCCGGCACATGCTTGAGATCGAAGATTGGTTTCTCTGAAAATCCTCCATGGCACACTGTGAAATCTCTTTCCGGGAACAAGCCCTAGATGACAAAGGTTTGACCCATTAGATAAAGTGTGCCCTTCAAAGGACCCTTTCAGACAAGATAAGGAGCCAAACCTTGGCAGGAGACCATGGAAACTGCTCAGCTGGCAACATATGATTCTCCCTGCAGGGCATGGCATTCGGTTACTTGTAAATGACGGTCTCTTTGAGGCCTACATATCCCAAACCCTTCTAACATTTCACTCGGCCCTTTCACTACAGCATTCAAGAACAAAGGGGGCTTCCAGGAGGCTGAGTGCACGGAAATCCTGGTCTCTGCAGAAGAGGGCCTCACGTCTTCCCAAAGGAGGCGCAGAAGCAGAACAGCTTCATCAGAGCGCTGGGATGGACTAGCCAACAAATCCACTCTGGGGCAGGATCCTGCATCTTCGCCCTGATACTTCTCAGGAACTCCTAGCCTTGCTGGAGTCTCTCAATCTTTAGGACACCTTCCTTCCACTTGGCATTTCCTACCTAGTTATTTTTTCCTACTTCCTCCTCTCTTCAGTCTTTTGACCACATGAGCCAAGACGCACTTGCACAGGTGAACAGGGGCTGCCAAGGCTAACGATGGAATTGGTCAACCCTCCCCTGATTCTACAGCTACATTTGAGAGCCCCCCCCCCTTTCTTCCCCCCTGACATGCTCTCACCTCTTGGCTTCTGAAATCCTGACCTGAGACTCTTCCTACTTCAAAGACTGGTCCTTTCCAGAATGCCTCGTGGAGTCGTCTTCCTCTACTCATCTTTCAAATGCAGTCCAAGGTGCTCTCTTTAGCCCTTTCTCGTACATCTTTACACACGCTACCATTCACCGTCAACCACTCTTATCACCCTCTGTATACTAACAGCACCCTCAATCAATGTTTAGAAAGTAGAATTAACCTCTCCCTCCAGCAACCCACTGGAAACCATGGGACATTCTCTAACAATTAAGTCTGTGTGTATCTGCCGCCATCAGACGATAAAGGTAGGCCCTTTATGTGCCTCTCTCTCTAGTATCCAGGGCAAAGTCTGATAATTAACAAGAGCACCATAATATTTAATAAATGAGTAAGAGTTACATAGGTATACTTATCATGTATCGCGTCTCAGCCTTTTGGCTAAGCTCAAGTGTATGAATACTTATCACTGATATGCAGGTTACCTGGTTCTCCTTTACAGAAAGTCGGAGAGGCAATAACAAATGAAGAATCTCATTTTTTTTCAGGCTGTCGTAGCCAGCAACAAAGATTCCTGGAGATTAAAAAAAAAAAAGCAGCTGTGACAAATTACTTAAAAGAGTCTGAACCGTGGTTGGGTGATGCAACCTTGGATTAGGGAATGGCTCACAAGGGGAACATACAGGCTGATGGGGCACTAAATTGTTACAAGTCACCAAGTGGCCTTCAGGGTGGCCTAAGCCCCCAACTCCCACCAGGAGAAGTGAGATTCTCTCTTTCAGAACCTGCAAGCGCACATCACCTTTGTTACCAATCCACTCGAGAACTCGCGTGGCGCCTGAGAGGTCGAAGGCATGGAAATCCTGGTACCTGCAGGAGAGGGGCAGAGTCACGGGCACATCCTTCACGGTCCGAGCCCGCGATGGCAGCACGGTTCAGTGGGGAGGGGCAGCCACGCTGCGATCAGGCCAGGCCGGTCATTCAATCTCTAAAAGGATCGGTCAAATGGCATTCTTTGAAAACGGTACCCGCCCCCGCTAACTTGGTCACCCACCTCGAGCGCAAGCGCAGGGGACATTTCAGGAGGGGGGGCCCAGGCGGAACTGTCCTCTAAGGCTTTGGACGCGCTGTGAACCCCCGCACCCCCGCGGCCCTGTCCCCGTCCCGCCCCCCGGCCCCCCCGGATTTACAAGCGCAAGGACGCTACGAGCCAGTCTTCGTGGGCCTCCATGGCAACTGTCGCTTCCGGCGCCTCACTTCCGCTGCGGAGAGCCTGGCACCTCTCGCGATGGGTGGGCGCGGCCTCCACCAAGGGGGCGGGGCGTCGAGCGCCTTAAAGCGCCGCCGCGGAGGTTGCGCCGACAGGGAAACCCAGGGGAAAGTGGCGCCCGGCCCGGGTCCCCGGGCTGTCAGCTCCGCGCTGTGAACACCCTGGCCGGTTTAAGGCCAGGAATCTTCAGCCCGCCGAGCGGGACTCTGTGTTGCCAGAGAAAAGTTAAATCCTGCTTTCAATGAGCCAATGATTTCTTGTTGATAAATCATTTTATTGGGGGCTCTTACAACCCGGAGAAGCCCCGACATCAATTGTACATGTGTACAAATTTTACCATCGTCATTTTCAGAATTTTTCGTTTTGCTTGACCCCTTGGAACCAGCTTCTCTTTTTCCCCTCCCTCCCACCCTCATGGACTCCTAATAAATCGTAAAATACTATTGTCACGTCTTCCACCGTCCCAGCCTTCCTTCGCCCACGTTTCCCGTCCCGGGGAAGGGGTCGGTGCGTGCCAATCAGTGTAGTTGGTTCCCAGTTTAATGATTAATTTTTTGGCATAACATTCAGTTAAAAACAAACAGAAATGACATCCCGGTTAAGGGGGCGAACTGCAAAGCCCGCGATTCCAAACCGCACCACCTGCGGGGGGAGATGCCGGCCGAGCCGGGAGAGTCCGTCTCAGGCGTGCGCAGGCGCAGCTCGACTCCGGCCCCGGGCGTGCGCATCCGCTCCCGGGCCGTGTAGAGTCTGCAGGGAAGCTCCTTCCCACCGGTTCTCTCCGGGGAGGCGCCGGGCGCTCCGCAAAGGCCGGCGTGGGACGCTGGTGCTCTGTGCCGGAGTGGGACCGGGAGCGGGACCCGGACCCGGAGCGGGCCCGCCCGACGGGTCGCCCACGGGGCGGGCCCCCAGCTGCCTGGCCAGCAGGGGGCGCATCTCCCAGCGAGCCCAGCTGGCGCCGCAGGGCGCGGCGGGTCCAGGAGTGAGTCGGTGCCAGCCTGGGGGTGCCCGAGTGTGGTCTGGGGCTTTCGGGAGGCAGGTCACCTCACTGAACACGCGGCTCTCGCGTCCCCCTTCCCGTCCCGCCCCCCTCCCCTCAAACTTGGCTGGAAAGAGAGGCCCAGACGTTCTCCATACAGAGCAGGGTTTTATTCACAACTTCATCAGGGAGGCCGGAAAGACAGCAGGAACATCATGGGTGTCTGGGCGGGTGACTCCAACCAGAAAGCACAGTAATGGCGTGATTGACATCTGATCCCACGACTTACATCCGGGTGGGGCCAAGACCAGGGTGCCATTAAGCACCTCCCCTGGGTGGGCACAGTCTGAGCAGCGGGGGCGCGTCTGCTCCATTATTTGCATCACTTCTGCCGCATGTGCACCAGCAGCCGCCTGTGCTGAAGGGGACACACAGAGGGATTGACCTGGGGAGGGGCAAAATGACAGGGGCAGCCAGTTCTTCCTAAGTGCTAGGCATCGGCAAAGATGGGCAGAGTTGAGGCTGACCCACCGTCAAACAAGTCCCCTACCACCTCTCTCCCCACAAGTCCTGGGAGGGTGTCAGGGGTAGTGGATTTCTCAGAAGAGCCCAACCTCACAGGATGGTTCTGGCTATCCAAGGAGAGGAGAGACATTCAATAGTTCCTGGCACCGCCTCCCCCCCCCCCCCCCCAAGCTAGCTCTGCTCCGGAAGCCTCCCACCCCGGGCGTAGGTTTGACTTTCTTCCAGAATCTTAAGTCATGCTTCAGCTCTTCTAGACCAGTGCCCCTTGAGGTACCATCATCTCCCTTTTGGCTCATCCAACCCAAATTCCTAATCCTTACATCTATACATCTGGAGGGTCAGGGATGTTGGATGGGATTGAACTTGGACTTCTTCAGGACACCCTCGTCCCCAGTCTTCCAAAATAGATGTGAGGTATCGTGAGGCAGACAAAGGTGAGCCGGCCACAGATGCTGCCAGGGAGCACACAGACTAATAGAAGTCAATTTAGCCCCCCTTTACGGAGTGCTTTAGAGATGCCATGCACCATGCTGAGCCAGCACGGTCGACGCTCTCACCGAAGGGGAACTGAACACGGAACACGGGGGCACTTCTAGTCTGTCCTGTTTGGTTACTATGAGTTCGGATTGACTTGATGAGGTTAAATGATATTTCCAAGGTCCCACAAGTAGTGATTGACAACTAGTAAGTGGCAGAAATGGCCAGTGAGCCAAAGCCCACCTTCACTATCACAGTCCTCCTCCGCACACAGCAAGTGCCGGGAAGGAAGGCGGCGGATGAAGATAGCGTGGGAGCAGGGCAGAGAGGCTGCTATTCTGCCAGGCTAAAGTCCAAGGCTGGGTGGATTCCAGACTGGGGAACTCTTAATCGAAGGTGAATTTTCCCCTGCCCCCTCATGGTGACATTTAGTGATGTCGGAAAACATTGTTGAGGGTCTCAAATGAGGGAATGCGATTGCAATTAAAGGGCAGAGACTACGTGTCGCTAAAAATGATATCATGCCCTGGCTAGCTGTCCACAACAAAGAATTACCCATCCCAGAATGATAGGAGTGCAGCCATACGCTGAAGGGGAAGAGCTAGGCCAGGGGGAGCAGTCTGGGCTCTTCCTGGTCACCAGCGACTCACTGGATTGTCTCTTCCCCCCAAGAGTCCCAACTCTGACCACAAGCACAAAGAAGGCCCAGCAATGGGGCACTGGGCTAAGGTAGGAGAGGGGACAGCTAGATGGGCAGAGGGCTACATTTCGTGGGCTCAGGGAAGAAAGTTCTGCTGCTGGAGGCTGGCAAATCTGAGGCCCTGACTTCAGACTGAGGATTGGGGTGGAGTGGATCCATGGGGCTCCATGAGAAAGTCTGCTTCCTGTCTTTGGAATCACTCCCCCTTTCAGCCCGGGGACACTGGGAGAGTCTATGACCCTGGATTTCTTGGGTCCGCGCCCATCACGCCCCCTTAACTCAGAGCCTCTCCTTGGATCTATGGGGGGCCCAGGCGGAGGTTCTCCTGGCCCTGGGGGTGGCATGTGGAGGGAGCGGGGCTCACCTGGGTCCGGCGTCCTGGGCTGTCCAGGCTCAAGCCCAGGGCTTTCTTTAACTGGAGGATCCTAAGCAGATTGTGACTCAGCTGCAGGTGGTGATTCCTCAGGGAGCCCTGGAGAGTGGTCCCCGGGGAAGGCTGGCTGGGGGACCCCAGACTCTTTTTGCCCATGAAGTGACCTGAAAAGGAGGTGCCGAGGCAAAAGGAAGTCGCGGCGCAGGACCTCGCCCCCCTGGGAAAGTTCCCCGTCTCGTCCATGTTTCAGTTCTCATGGTGGGAAGATGCGCAGGCGTCCTCCTCTTCGCCCCAAGGGGCCGTAAATACCTCTGGGGTGGAGAGCCTGCACACCCCAGCTTTTCCTGCCAAGGTGGAGATGTGGTGGGGCTGGCACAGCCGGAGGGGGCGCGGGGTGGCCCGGGCCTGGGAGAAACCCTGCCTGCTGGGAACGATGTGGCAGGGAAGGTAAGGAGAATGAAGAAGGGCTTGGACGGCGGCGGTGCGGAGAGAAGCCGGCGGAGGTTTGAAGAGGTGCCTGGCTTCAGGAAAGGGACGCCCAGCTGGCGGTCAGCGCCAGGGGCTCCGGCTCGCTCTGCCGCGAACCCAGCCAAGGCGCTGAGCAGGCTGGCTCCCACCGGTCCCTCTTTTGAATTCGACAAGCCCCGCACACCCCACGTGCGGGCACGTCTGTGATGTCCCCCGTTCCAGGGCGACTAGGGGAAAGGTGAGGAAATGGGGTCGGCGGGCCCCCTGCCCAGGTCCCCGAGGACTTACCGGTGGCCCAGAGGTTGCCCCGCGGGTGCACTCGGATCTTGCTCGCTCGGCCGCGGGCCTCCGGGAGGTCCCCGCCGAGCGGGGCGGCGCCGGCGGCGAGCACGGCCAAGAGCAGGAGGCCGCCCAGCAGCCGAGCGCCCCCCGCCCGCCGGGCCATAGCTGTCCCCTGGCCGCTCCGGGGAGTCACTCGGCCGCCAGAGAGGTCGGGCCGCTCCTCTGAGGGGCTCGGCTCCCGCCTTCGCTCCTTTTAAACCCGCGCGCTGGGGGCGGAGCCGAGCCCGCGTGGGGGCGGAGCCGAGCCCGCGTGGGGGCGGAGCCGAGCCCACTCGGACCCGGAGCCCCGCCCCACGCTCGCCCCGCTCGCCCCGCTCGCCGGGGCCCCGGCCTCCCCAGCCCCCAAGTGGCCCCAGCCAGGTTTTCCGTCGGGGGTCACCATCCTGGAGGGTCCCTCAGCAAGGGCGACGGTCCCTCCAGCGGCAGCGCGTCCCCACGCCTGCCCCACACGTGGCCGGAGCCCATCAACTTGAAGGTAAGAACTTGGCCCCCGGGACAGCACGGTCCTGATCACCACCACCACCCCCCGCGCCCCGTCACCCCCATCAAGCTTCAGACGAGTGCCAGGCATCAGGGGTTCCAAGAAATTGCCCTCAACAATCAGGGTCTCTGGCCGGGGCGCCCTCAGTCCCTCGCAGCACCCTCCAGGTAATCTGGGAAAGGCCCTGCAGGGGCTCCCGGCACGGTCAGTGTCCACGGTGGGGCTACGGAATTGTGGAGCAGCCTGCAGAACTGCTCCCAGGAGTGGGGCATACCGGGCTCCCGGGAGGGGACCCCTGGCCCATCAGTCGGGGTCAGGAGAGTGGAATCCATATACAAACCGTGTGACCTTGTTAAATTTCCATTGTTAGACATTTTTAGGCACCATTATTTTGTGACAGGAAGCAGCAGTCCCATATGATGGCACTTAATGAGCAGAAGAAGATGCTGTGCTCCAGAATAACCCGTCCACCCCCACCCTAAAATGTTAACTGGGGCCTGACAATCTACTCGGAAAAAAATTGGCTAGTGAAAACCTTCCCAATAGCAGAACAGCCTCTCCTGTAAGAAGTATTGAAAAATGAGGCCTCAGGCAAGAAGGTGCTCAAAACATGACTGAAGATGGACTTCTCAAGGCGGAGTCATACTTAACGTGGGTGAAGTCAGACTTTGAGGATGTTCATTTGCTGAGGTGGTTTGCCTCAAAATGAAAAGGAAGAGCTACAGACATCCACGAACAAGAACATGAAAGAAAGTCATATTAAAGATTGTCAAAAAGGAAATTGTTTGTTTTTGTTTTTTGAGCATCACTGCCCTTTGGTGGTGGGAGTAGGAGGCCCAGCCTTTGCTCCTGTGGAGCCACTGCTGGAATTGAACCTCCGTCCCAGTGGGCTGCAGTCCAGCGCACAACCACTACGCCACCGAAAAAGGAAATTCTTGAAGACCAATATCCTAAGCATTCATGAGCTAGAATGGACTGGTATTGGTTATTTATGGTCTACTATACTAGAAATTAAAAATTGAGGAGGTACATCATTTCATTCAATGTCAAGAAGAACACTGCCACATCTATCCCCAAATACAACACTGCCAGTGATAGAGTATATGCATATGCCCAACAGCAAGTGGTTATTACAACTACTATTCAAATTCACACACCGGGCTGAGCCCGGGTGGCGTAGTGGTTGTGCGCGGGACTGCAGCCCACTGGGACGGAGGTTCAATTCCAGCAGGGGGGCTGGGCCTCCTACTCCCACCACTGGAGAGCAGTGATGCCCCCCCCCCAAAAAAAATCAAATTTACACACCAACCACTAATGCCAAAAATGAAGGAATTACAAAGATTTTTTTACAACTTATGCAGTGTGAATTTGTTCAAACTTGCAATCCAAGTGCATTGATAATTGCTGGTGACTGGAATGTGAAAGTCAGAAACAAAGGGGGAGGATCTGTAGTGAAAAATATGGCTTGGTGTGAGAAATGATGTAGATGACATGATAGAATTTTGTAAGCTCAACCCCCTACTCCATGGAAACAACTTTTTAAACAACAAAAATAATCTACATGTGGAGCTCACAGGATGGAATACACAGACACTAAATCAACTCTATCTGTGGAAAGATGATGGAGAAATTCAGTATCATACACAACTCAGTTTAAAAGTGATCTAACCAAGTGGGAGGGAGAAAAGGTTCTAAAATTAATTGTGGTAATGATTATACCACTCTTCTTGATGTGACTGAACGATGAGACTGAGCGTGAATTAAGTGCCAATAAAACTTTTTTTAAAACCCTCAGTAGCATCAGTCAGACTAAGACCAGGAGCCAGCTGGGGAACAGACCACCAACTGGTCGTATGCCAAGTTCACGTTGAAGCTTTGAACATGAACATGAAAACAAGACCAGGAGAGGCAAGTTAGGACTTTGAGTGTAAAGACCATCTCGATAATAAGAGTTGCTTCATTAAAAAAAAAAAAAAAAAAAAAAAAAAAGCAACGACTTTTTCTTGTGAATTGGATGAAGGTTCACAGAGCAGGTCATCAGTTTTACATTCAACAAGTCAGTCATTGTTTCATTCATTGCAGTCTCTTCTAAGTCTCATCACATATCCCAGTTCATATTTCCTGTCTTCATTCCTCCTTCCCTAACCCTTCTGAACGTTGTCCTTGGATACATGCTAACCTTTTTAACACAAATGGCTGACTATCTAAGGTGTGTTATTCCACCTATAGGACTATGTTTTGGCTGTAGAGTGAACTGTTTCAGACCTGAAGGATGACTAAGGCCATAGTCTTAGGATTCCAACAGTCTTTAGCCAACCAGTAAGCCGGTCTCTTTTATGATTTGAAGTTTGGGGCTATAGTTTTCTCTCATGCTATCTGGGACCTTCTATTTTTTTTGGGGGGGGGGCATCACTGCTCTCCGGTGGTAGGCCCAGCCCCACTGCTGGAATTGAACCTCCGTCCCAGTGGGCCACAGTCCCGCGCACAACCACCACGCCACCGGGGCTCAGCCCGCTATCTGGGACCTTCTAATGTGAATCCTTGCAGAGCAATTGGTAAGCTGCCACCGTCTAGTTCTTCTGGTCTCAGAGGGTGGAGACTGATGCTGGTTGGCATGGTCCATTAATCCACTAGACTGTTCCCCTGTGTCTTTCGATTTTCATTACCCTCCTTTCTTCCGGATGGGGAGAGGCCAATAGTTGTGCTATAGACGAGCTCGCATAAGCTTTTAAGACCAAAGATGCTATTCACCAGAGGAGGATGCAGAACAATTTCCGAGTGGACTATGGTATGTCATTGACTTTGGTGTCCCCCAAGACTATGGTCCTGAGTCCCTGGGCTCACAGACTTACTCCCTCAAGGTGTGGGGTTTTATTTAAGAAGTTTTCATGACTTTGCTCCTTGTATGCTCCATGGCAATCATGGATAGATTTGCAGCAAAGGTAAATACACATGTACAAATACCCTCTGTCAAACCTGTACATATTCATGCGTATACTCTTACTCTCCCAGTTGTTCAGCCTGCAGGTCTATCCATGCATTTACTCACAGATCACAATCATTGCTGGACTGCACAAATAATGTACGAACTTCTGTCGTCTCTAATTCTTGCAAATTTCCCATGCCTTTCTCTGCCTCTATTTACCTCCCCACCACTGCCGACCTGCCTTTTACAGTATATTGCTTTGTTCGAGTTCACTCTGGTCTACACTCCAACCAGTGATTTCCCCCTCCCTGCCTTCTGTCCCTGTCAGTGAGTGTTTCTTTTAGCATTAAAACCTTTTCTTGACTTTTGTTGTTGTTATTGTTGTGTCCCCCAGTGGGAGTAGAAGGCCCAGCCTTGCTCCCGGAGAGCTGCTGGTGGATAGGAACCGCCAATCCTGTGGGTCACAGTCCCGCACACAACCACTACGCCACCGGGGCTCAGCCCTCCTTTTTGGGCTTTTAAGTGGTCTCAGACACTATTTTTCTTTTCTTTTTTTTGGGGGGGTGGGGGCATCACTGCTCTCCGGTGGTGGGAGTAGGAGGCCCAGCCCCACTGCTAGAATTGAACCTCCGTCCCAGTGGGCCGCAGTCCCGCGCACAACCACTATGCCACCGGGGCTCAGCCCCCATTATTTTTCCTTTTGAAATCGACTGCTTTTATTCAGAATAATGCCCTCCAGGTTCATCCACATTGCCTGGTATCCCAGAGATTCCTTATTCGTTAATGTTGAATACCATTCCATGGGAAGGTCGCTTCTCCATTCTTCAACTGATACACATTTAGGTTGCTCCCATCTTTATGCTATTGTGAATAGTGCTGCGGTAAACCTGGGTGCGTGTACATCTATTCCTGCCATGGCTCGTATTTCTCTAGAAGATATGCCCAGCGGCATATCCTCAAGTGTTTGAGGAAGTGCCCCACTGCTTCCATTCCAGTCCCACAGGGCAGGGTATGTGGGCTCCAGTTTTTGCATTCTCACCAGCCTTTGTTTCCTGGTGCTTTTTAAGACCTCATTAATTCTGGAGCTAGGTGCTATCTCGTTGTTTTTATTTGCATCTAATGATCATGAGCATTTCTTTTAGCCACTTGAATGACTTTAGTGTCTATTCACGTCCTCTACCCATTTGTAAACTGAATTAGTTGTGACTTTGTTGTTGAGGTGTTGAAGTGGTCGACAAATAGATTGTCTACATTCAACATGAATGATGTAGATGAGTTGAGGTATGCCATCAAGGACAACATATGTGCAGAACCAAAAAAAGGCGTTTAAAAAGCACGTATGAAATAAATGACCAAAATGGGTATCAAGAGATTCTGAAACTTACTCCTAAATGTAGAGAAACGAAAACAACTAAATCGATATTCATAAAGAGGTAGAAATGTTCAAACATTATTATCAGGGGCCATCGTTTTGGGCCCCCTGAAGAGGGCCAGGTAGATTGGGGAGTAATGAGGGAGACTCACAGTGAAAGCATTGGTGGGGGGTGGGGGGAGCCCGGGGGACTTAGAGGTCTTCTGGGGAGCCTGGACTCAGACAGCATAATACCCAACAGTTAGGATCAAGTCCCCTTCCCTTGTAACAGACTGGACTAATTGGTTGGTGGCGCAGCTTGCAGGAGCTAGGGCCATCAAAATTACCATTGGGTTAAGAAATAACAGCCTCGTTGTCAGTCTTGAGTACAAAGGAAATAATTAACCCCTCCAGGGAAACACAAAGTTCACATTTGATAAATACAAAACAACATTTTTTAGTTATCAAAAATTCTATTTCCCCATGAACTTTCTAAAGCCCCCTTGTGCTGTGCTGGGCAAACCAGCTGGAGAAGTCCTCTGTGTAGCATTAAAAAACAAAATGTCACCTTGAGAATTACGGTCTACCTGACGTGTGCCCCGGCATCTTCTACCCCCTCGTATGCACGTAAACACCGAAGAACTGATGCCTCTGAATTCAGTGTTGGGGAAGGACACTGAATATACTGTGAATACCAGAAAAATGAAGTAAAAAAAATCTGGCCTGTAAGTACCGTCCGAAAGTTCCACGGGAGGGAGGGCAGTGAGGACCGCATCCCTGGAGAAGGGCATCTTGTGGGGTCAAGTTAGAGGAGCAGGACAGACGCAGACCGCTGACCCCCGCGGCCGCAACAAGAGCCCCGAGGGCTGAGGGTAAGGCTCTTGGGTACTCACTGGGTGTGAGTCCCACCGGCCCACACCCGGCGGTGCTCTGACGTCCAGGGCAGGCACAGGGAAGGGGGGCGCTGACTCGTGCTGTGGTTGGTGCCATCCACTGGGGGATTAAGTGTGAATCTCTCCCGAGGTGAGGCCAGCGGGGGGACCTCTCCTCGTGGGCAGAGCGGCCAGCGGAGAGCGGGGCCCTGGGCTACCGTGCAGTCCTTCCTGTCCCCTTTGCACCTCTCCCAGTTCTTGTTCTCTCCCACTGTTACATGGGAGATCCCTCCCCGTCCAGGGGGGTGGGGTAGGATGTTAAGGCTTGCCTGTACCCTGTGTGGCAGCTTCTCGCCCTCTCCCCGCACGAGGACCCTGGGGTGACTTTGACGTCAGTGCTTCTGACAGTGTCAGGGCCAGCGTGACGAGCTTCTCTTCAAAGGGAGAATCACTGAGGAGACAGAGCGAGTGCACATAAGAGCACAGGACAGGGGAAGCCGGCACCATGCCCATCTGGGTTCTGACTCCCGGCCTGGTCTGGCCCTACAGTCTGGCTGAACAGTGGCACTTGTATTCTTCGTCTTCCCCTTATCTAGCTCAGTACGGCCTACGAGCTACATGGATCAGCATGTCGGGAGGGAAAACGAACATGGGAAGCTGGACGTCAAGCTGAGCGGCCAGGCTGGTGACCCATACGGCAGAGACACTCCACCTCTGACTCTCTGTCCATATCTCCTTGCTTCTCCTCCTCCACCCTGGCATTGACACCTCTGCTTTTTTGTCACGGGTGAGCCTCCGTGTTCAGATATAGCTCTTATCGCCTTCCCATAATAACCACTCCCTCTGCATTCCCCACCCCTCTCTCAGCAGCCATCCATTTCCTCTGGCCCAGGAACAGACGAGTGGAAGCCCTTAGAAGCTGGTACATCTTGAGTGCTGCCTCTTCTAATGCTTGAAGTCATCTTCTGAGGGAGGTTAAGCACTCCTCATGGTACAGGTAAGGAAATAACTCCTGACAGGCTCTCACCGTCCTGGGCATCCATCACACAGTAATGGAGCTGGGACATCTTCCGTGTCTGTCTGCACCACCATGCCCAGAAGTCCCCAAGGTCAGGCACTGGTGACACAGCTCTTGCTCAGCCACACCCATTCTTGTTTCCCCTTCTCAAGTCAACATCAAGTTGGTTCAGATTTCTCAGGAGGAACAGAAGGGGAGCACTGCTTTGGGGAGTCCCCCTCTCTTCCAGACCTTTCATTACTGCTCCGGAAGGGTTATTTATGTTTACACGGCACTGCTCCAATACAGCCTGGGGTTCATGGCCCCGAGACAACCCAGAAACCCTTGGGATTTTGTTGTTAGCCTAGCACAGGGGAAAGGGTGCCCCAAGGACTATGGAAGGAGACTGCTTTGAAATATGTCCACACAGAGAGGGGCACCACATATGCCTCAGCGGGAGAAGCCAGGCATGGCAGAGGGGGTGGGGGTGGGGACTAGTCTAAGACTGTACTTTGAGTCTCCTCAGTTTTGGGGGGTTTTATTGGGTGGGGGGCACCACTGCCCTCTGGTGGGAGTGGGAGGCCCAGCCTTGCTCCTGAATTTGAACCGCCAAGCCAGTGGGCCGCATTCCCGCACTCAACCACTACACTGCCGGGGCTCAGCCCCGAGTGTCCTCAGTTTACAAGAGGACCTCCGCTGCCTCCTGCCTGCTTCCCTACTCTGAGGGCAAGGGATGTCCAAGGGTCCCTCCCACCGGGGAGGCTTACAGGGACTCACAGGCAGGCAGCAGCCCGGGAAAGCTCCCCAGCATCTGAAGTCAGTCACACAGAAGGGGGCAAATCCAGAGGACAACTTGAACAGTGACTGAAGTGGCTGGTGAAAGATACACAGTGACTCTAGCTAAAACTAACACCAAAAAGAACATTTAGATGAAAACAATTACATGAAATAAAAGGGCAGTTTGGGCTCCATTTTCATTGCGCTGCACTGAGAGCAGCACCTCTCCATAACAGAATCTCTTTTACTGTGGTTTTCTTTTTTTTTTTTGGGGGGGGGGGTGGCATCATTGCCCTGTGGTGGGAGTAGGTAGCCCAGCCTTGCTCCTGGAGAGCTGCTGCTGGATTTGAACCGCCAGCCCAGTGGGCCGCAGTCCCGCACTCAATCACTACGCCACCGGGGCTCAGCCCTATGGTCATTTTTCAAAAGCACATGCAAACACAGGCTCCTTTGGTCCTGTGATGTGAGACCTGGTTGGGTGGCCTAAGGAAGTGAGAAAACAGGTCCAGTGGCCCTAATGATTTAAGTGTAAAATTCACATACCTCAGAGGGTCCTTCAATAGCTGAAAGCAGTGCTCTACCAACTGGGAACCTCACCATTTCTAGATTTACAAATCTGAGCTAATCCGAGGTATAA
>PVJH01038090.1:0-17376 GCA_004026705.1 Nesogale talazaci | reverse complement strand
GGGTGGTGGGAGTAGGAGGCCCAGCCTTTGCTCCTGTGGAGCTGGAATCGAACCTCCATCCCAGTGGGCCGCAGTCTCGCGCACAACCACTACGCCACCGGGGCTCAGCCCCCTGGTACTTTCCATATTATTCTCCGGTGCCTCGATTCAAAATCATCGATTCTTCTTTGGTCTTTCCTATGCACTATCCAACATGCACAAGAGGCAATGGAAAACACCATTCCTTGCGTCAGACACATTTCATTCCTCTCAGAGTCACATCCTTGCTTTTCAATACTCTCAGCAGGTCTTGTGCCGCAGCTTGACTCCATTTACCCAAAGAGATCTTTTGATTGCTTGACCGCTTCTTCCTTGAGCATTGATTGTGGAAACCAACAAGATGAAATCCTGGACAATGTCAAACTCTCCAATGATCATGATGTGACCTATTGGTCGAGTTGTGAGGCTTTGGGTCTTCTTGACATTAAGTTATAATCCGTTTTGAAGGCTGCAATCCTTGATCTTCATGCGCAATTGCCTCAAGCCTCCCTCACTTTCAGCAAGCAATATTATGCTGTCTGTCTATCACAGGTGGTTAGTAAACCTTCCTCCAGTCCTGATGCCCCATTCTTTCTCATATGTGCCAGCTTCTCTTGACAATTTGCTCAAATAATACATCCTTGCAGGGTTTATACATTTTCATCTTAATGATTAATGTTTGAAACACTTTAGCAACACGGAGTGAAGATGATGTTCCCCATGTTATCAGGACAGATCAGACTCTAGGAAAGGGCACCATGCTTGGTAAGAGGCAGTGTTTCTGCCCTGGAAGGAAGGTGGGATTAACCTGAGGACAGGCAGGGGAAGACTCAGGTCACTCTCAGCTCAGACATGGAAGCTACCAATAATATCTGAACACTTTGGAGCCATGATCTGGTTGCAAAGAGTGGATAATCTCTTGGCAAGTATTTTGTAAATTCTGGCCTTCAATGGGACGTTCCAGGAATGGTACAGGGTGAACCTTTTTAAAGTGTGGAAGAGCAAGGGTGGCCCTCTGAGGATTAAGGTGCACCTGCCCCAGGCCATGGTATTTTCAACCACCTCCTATGCACGCAGGAGCCCAGGTGGGGTGGTGCTTATGAGGTGGGCTGCTAATTGCTAGGTCTGCAGTTTGAAACCACCAGCCTCTCTGTGGAAGAAAGGTGAGGCTTTCTCCTCACATCAAGAGTTACAGCCCCAGAAGCCCACGGGGGCATTTCTGCCCTGTCCTATAGAGTCTCCAAGAGTCAGCACTAACTGAATGACCTGGGTTTGAGTTCCTATGCAGGAGAGACCTGGACAGAGAAGAATCCATGCCTTTGAATCGTGGTGCTGGGGAAGAATCTTGGGAATACTATGGACTACCTGAAGAACAAGCCAATCTGTCCTAGAAGAACCACAGCCAGAAGTGGGAATGGCAAGACAGCTCGTTTCATGTTCGCTGGACATGTTATCAGGACAGACCAGACTCTAGGATAGGACACCATGCTTCATGACGTAGAAGAAGGAGAGATGGACAGACAGATGGCTGCAACAAGGGACTCAGACATGGGAACAATCGTGAGCATGGTGCAGGCCTGGACAATGTTCACTTCTGTCGGATGTGAGAGGGCTCTGGGCCTGTACCAACTCACAGACATCTAAGCAGGGCAAAGACAGATGGACTCAAGTACACTAATGATTATGAAACTGTTGAGGGATCGGGCAACATCTTTTTCTCTTAAACTTAACTAAGGCCACCAGCAGCCTGGGCAACTAGTTCTGGGCTCAGGGGGTGTTAAGCAGAGACAGCACCCCAAACAACTCCAGCATGGTACCAAGAATATCCTACCTAACAGGATGCCCAAGACTGGGGGCACCACCCACTGCCCCTTGCTCCTGCACTGTTTATTTACTGAGCACCAACTAGAGCCCATGCTCTTGGTTCTCACCAGGTCAGCTGCTCTATAGGGAGTAGTGCTGGACAAGTCGCTGTGCCTGTCTTACTTGGCTTCTTCCACACTGAAAATGAGGATGCCAGCCACTTCCTGCAAGGGCAACCTCGTGGGGGGGGAGGGGGGGAGGGGTTGGGTATGCATTTTTAAAATACCATCATTATTTGATCTGTTACTTTGTGAGGCCTCTTGACACATCTCCTGAGCACCTATGGAGTCTGGTACTTTTGGTGGTCTACCATGCACCAGCCTGGGTCCTGAATGGAGGCTATGCCACCACAGTGCCTGGCTTAAAATGCTGCTGCCTCTTACCTAGCCCATGATGAGAAATGGAAGTTAAGACTTGTTTCTCAAAAACTCATGGAATGTCCATGACCTGCCAGGCCCTGTGTGACTCAGTCAAGGCATGACAATACCAAGTCAAGCCATGTAGGTACCAAGTTGAGGCATGGGAATAACAGGTTAAAGCTTAAGACTCTCTATCAAGGCATGGCAGTGCCAGTCTAGGCTGGTGATTCAGTCAAATGAGTGCTGTCCAGAAAGTACAGCAGGGTGTTGGGGTACAGAATAGAGCAGGGAGGGACAATTGAATGGTGGGTTCACAGCTGCTCAAGGACTTGCAGGAGACAGCAATGACGAGCACCTGCTTTTGAAGGACCGACCAGTTGGGACTGCAGCCAGGGGCTTTCAGAGGAAGTGGGAAGAGGGTACCTGAGACCCACCCACTTGGGCCATTCCCTTCTGAATTCAGACCTTGGGCCTCTTGGACTTCTCCCTCTGAAGGTCACTTGCAAAGGCTGGTGGCACACAGCTCTGTGGGACCTGGAAAGTTCCCCAGCTTCTCTGCTCTCCCCTTGCCTTGAGTGTCCTTGCCCTGCCCCAGCCCTGGACAAATCCTGCGACTCCCCAGACTCTCCAGCAGGGCCGTGACACAGCAAGCAGACAGATGTCAAGCCTTGCTCACCTCCAGCAGACCTTCAACTCCACGCCAGAGACCCGCTGTGACCCAGTTAGAACCTCTGCCTCTTCCACATGCAGGTCTGTGCATTAGCGCCTCCTGGAAAACGAGGAAGCTGCCCTCTCCCTGACCCCTCAGGAGTGGCTTTGAGGCTTAGCTGTGCTTCCCAAACAGGGTCAGGGACAGGCCACAGAACTCAAGGAGCCACGCTGTGAGGACAGCTTTGTGCTCTGCAGACATGTCCCAACCACTACAGCATGGCTGAACCTGCTGGGCCGGCAAGAGGTAAGCAGAGAAGTCCAAGAGTAATCAGGGGAAAGGTAGTCAGTCTAATCTCAGGGGACCCCAAGGTCAACTGGCATCATCAACGAGATGGACTGACGCAGTGCTGCCATGAGGGACTCAGGCGTAGATACCACTGTGAAGATTGCACAGGACTGGGCAGTGTTTCCGACAGCTGTGCATCAGGTCACAATGCGTCCGAGCAAGACTGAGTGATGCCCATCCACAAGAACCCACAGACACCGTGTTCTCCAGCCTACTGGGGTGAGTAGCGAGTGACAACTCCAAAGCCTGAGACTGGACTGGTATCTCCCTGACCGGAGGAAGGACGAGTGAAGAATGCTGAAGACACATGGAAACTGTCGGTCCATGGACCACTGGACTGGGCAAACAGTGATCTCCATATCCTTGGGATGAGGAGAGCCAGACAGTGCCTGGCTATCCCTGCCAAGTGCACCGGATGAAACCATATAGGAAGATCCTGGAGAGAGCGGGAGGAAAATGTGAACCAAAATTCAAGATCTTGAAAAGGAGCAGGCTTAACGGTCAGATATGGCTAGTGAAACCCTTGGCACCAGTCGCCCCTCGGATCTGGAAATGAACCCACCCCGTGTGTCACTTTCCAGCCAAGCCATGGTTACTCCTGCTGTTGGGTGCTGTCCAGTCAGTTCCAACTCATAGTGACCCCGTGGGCAGCAGAATGGAGTGCTGTCTGTCCTGCACGACCCTCATAGTGGTGGTTATTTTTGAGCCCCTTGTTGCAGCTGACATGTCAGTGCCTCTCACGGCGGGTCTTCCTCCTGCTCAGTGACCCTCGGTTCTATGAACACCATGCCCTGGTTTAGGAACTGGCCTCTCCTGAGACCTCATCCAACGTGAGTCACTTGAAGTCTTACCTTCAACCAAGACAGACATGTTCCTTCCTTGGCAGTCCATCGTGGTCTTTTTCATAATCTTCACCAACACCTTCATTCAAAGACATCCGTTCTCCTCCGCCCCTCCTTCCTTCTTGTCCAGCCTTCACATGCAGATGAAATGATCATGGCTTGGGTCAGGCGCACCTCAGACCTCAAAGTCGTGGCTTTGCCCTTGAATGCTTTAAAAAGGTCTTCTGCAGCAGATTTGCCCAAACAGACGACAGGTCTGTTCGGCAAACGACTGAGGCACACGCCTTAGCGTCATCAGCCGTGAGGGATCAAAAGAGCAGCATCTACCTGAGGGCAGAGGGTTCAGAAAGAAGGAGGAATGGACTGCAGGAAGCACAGGAAGAACTGGGCTAGGAGGTACAATGTTACATTAAGGGACCTGCAATCGATGACATGAGGCGAAGCGGGTAAGAGTCGCTGATTGGAAAACTGATCTGCTCTGTAAAACTTCATCCAACTCACCATGAAAAGTTGAGAGAGAGAGAGAGAGAGAGAGAGACAGGAGAGGCTAGTGGAACTCTAGATCCTGACGAGCTGGAAATGGCTTCCTATGGTGGGAGCTCTGGTGGCACAGTGATAAAGTGCTCGGTTACACACAGAAAGTCGAACGTGAAACCCAGGCAACTGCTCCAGGAGAGACAGGTCTGATGATGGACTCCGTTGGAGATGACAGCCTCGAGGACCCACCCTGCGGGGTAGTTCTAGTAGTTGAAAATCAACTCAATGGCGTCAAAAAACACCCATGTGGAAGGAGGGTTTAGTGGGGATCCCGACAAGTGATTAGAAGTGGATGGGAAGACAGGGGCAGCGGGGGTGAGGTGGAAAGACCCAAGATGAATAAGTCCCCGCAGAGCAGGGCTTGTGTTGGTGGAAACACAGAACATGCCAACCGGAGACTTAGGCCTTATGGATTGAATTGTGTGTCTCCCTAGCCCACACACAGTTGTGTGTTGTCCATCCCCATCCCTCTCCTGGTGGGTGTGACCCCATCTGGGCCTGAGGATGTTCTTTGTTGGGGGTGGGGGGAAGAGGTGGTGCCCGTGTAGGGTGTGTCTTGAACCAGCCACACTTTGAGATAGGAAAGGGCACAGGAGAAGGCAGGCACAGAGGCAGGAAGATGCATAGAACGATGCCAGGTCACCTGAAGGAATTGAAAAGAGACAAAGACCTTTCCCTGCAGCTCACAGCGAGAGAGGGGAAAAACCTTCCTCCCCGAGAGCTGGTGCCTTGAAGTAGGACTTCAAGCTTCCCCGCTGTGAAAAAATAAATTTCTGCTCATTAAAGCTGCCCACCTATGGTCTTTCTGTTCCGGCAGCACTAGAGAATGAAGCCAACGAGGTGCTGAGCAGTTAGTTCCTGTGGTTCCAGCCCTGTACTAGGCACTGGCTGCAGAGTCAAGAGTGTAAATGATTCAGCCTCCATAGGGTCTAATACCAGAACCAATCCCAGTTGCTGCTGAGACCATTTCAACTCCTGGCCGTCATATGTGTCAGAGTAGAACTAGGTTCCACAGGGTTTGCCATGCCCACTTCTTCAGAAGTAGACCATCAGACCTTTCTTCTAGGCTTCCTCTGGGTGCACTTGAACCGCCAGCCTTTGGATTAGCAGTTAAGCACTTAACTGTTTACATCACCCAGGACCTTTTAGGCCAGACCAACCATGTCCTCATGGCAATAGGACAAAGTAGAACAGTCCCAGTGGGTTTCTGACACAATTACTATTTACAGAAGTACAAAGCCTCAGCTGTCTCCTGAGGAGCAGCTGATGTTTTTGAACTGCTCACCTTGTAGTTTGCAGCCCAAAGCCTAGTTACTACCCCAAGGGGGCCCCATGAGTCTTAACTGACTCCACAGCAGTGAGTTTGTTTTTACTGATGTCCTAAACTACGTGACCTAAGTTATGTCCTAAACTACAAAGAAGGTTGTATCCTGCAGAATGTGCAGCCCATCACAGATTTTGAAGCAAGCAGACAGCATCAGATTTGTGCTCTAGAATGAGGGGTTGGTGATAGTGTGGAACGTGGGCTGAAGTTGGGAGTAGAGAATTCTGCTTCTCTAGGGAATCAGGCTCCTGGAGGCAGGAACCCGTTGCAGTAATACCTGGAGCAGGACGCTGACGGTAGTCAAACTGCAGCATAGACTAGATGGGGAGGCATCAGGAGCCACAGAGAAGGTAGAAACAGCAGGACTCGGTAATGAGTGTGAGGTTTGAGGGACTGGAAGGGTTCGAATGGCCCTACTAGGTTGTCAGATGAAAAGGGCCAGGCAGAGCAGCGTGTGGAGACCACCCCATGTGTGACGCGCACACATGTTCAAGGGTCAAACACATAGTATTGTTACAAATCATAGACACCTACATTAAAAATAAGAAACTTGTTTCTCAGCACATCCTCCGGCTAGGTCTATACACTTCCCAAGGCAGAGTTTCTCACCTCTAACCCTCCTGCAAAGATTTCTGCACTCTTCAAGGTACACCACATCGAAACAGGAGTGCTGGCATCCCTGAGGGATTCAAATTGTGTACTTTTTTAAAGTCTTGTAGGCAAAAAGAAGCCTGAAGAGGCAAGATGAGGGCAGTCAAGTTGATGTGGAGAGATTTTCCAGTGAAATTCTTGGAGGTCAGCCCTTGCTACCCTCAAAGAATGAGAAGGTGCCCTTTGTGATAGGGAACGATACTTCCATGCAAATCTCCTGGTCTTTTTCTTGCTGTTGTAGTTTTCCGTTTTCCTGAAACTCTGGGATTGTGCAGCCCCTAGTTTGGGTCAGGCCCACCTGAGAGGTCACAGTCTTGAATCCAGAGTGGGTCTTGGGAAGTCTTTCTTGGGAATGTCATCCATTACTTGTTATTATCCACATAGTTCTAGGTTACTGCATCATCCACAAAACTCAGGTAAACATCTTTCTGGTACTTTCTGCTTCCAGCCAAGAGCCATCTGACATCAGCAAATATATCCCTGGCCCCACCTCCTCTTCTCAATCCAGATTGAATTTCTGGCAGCTTCCTGTTGATGTTCAGCTGCCCCTGGAGTTGAAGTGTCTTCATCATAGTTTGATGGCTCTGCATTTCCTTGGACGAACCTTCCAAGGAATAGGCAAGAGAAATGAATCTCTTCCAGCCAGGTAGCTGTTGTCCAAATTCCTTGGCAAAGATCCAAACAAACAAACACCATAAACACCTCTGGCATTGCTTTCATTTGTTCATCTTAGGTGGTATCTGCTCAAGAGACAATTTTAGGGTCTCTTTTGACATCCATCCATGTTTGTTTCTTCCTTTTTATCATCGTAATGACCTTTTCCTGACTTCCTGTAGGGTGGCCTTGGTGTCATTCCACAACTCATCTCGTCCTCTGTCATGAGCATTCCATGCATCAAATCTGGTTTTAAGATGGTCTCCAAATTCAGGTGACATCTAGGTGACATCTACTCAAGGCCCATGGACCTCATGGATTCATTTTCATTTTCTTCCATGACAACTTGAACTTGCATAGGAGCCATGATGGTTTGTTTTGCAATCACTCCCTGACTTTGTTCTGACTAATGATATTGAATATCTCCAGCATCTTTTCAGCTGTAATTCAATACCTGATGCAACTAGGTGTTATAGCCATCCTGTATGCTGTTGCATATATATATATATATATATATATATATATATATATATATATAGTAATGAAGAAGTTAGTTGTGGAAATTGCAGAATTCTACCATGCCATCATCTCCAAGGATATATTTTCCAACAACTGAACCTTGTTTATCTCCAGTTGGCACATTGAAATCACCAGAAATCACCACTTGGTAATCAAATTACCAATGTACCTTGATGATGTGCTTGGTCAATTTCAGACTGCTGCGGATCAGACCAGACTCACAGCCAAATTGACTCCTTGGCAGGGAGTTAGTTTCTTGGGGAGTTTTTTGGGTTGGTTGGTTTTCAGTTTTATTTTTGTCAGTTGATTGGATGGGGCACACCCAAATGGTAGAAGGTTGTCTGCTAGACTGAGGATGATTGACTTCATCTCGTGGGACGTCTTCAGAGTTAGGGGCCCTGGTGGCACAGTGGCTATGCGTTGGTCTGCAACCCACAAGGTCAGCGACTGAAACCCCCAGCGACCCCTCGGGAGAATGACGAGACGTCCTACTCCCTCCAAGAGTCACAGTCTCAGAAGTCCACAAGAGCACTTCCACCCTGCCCTATAGGGTCACAGTGGACCGGCATCAACTCGATGGCAGTGCATGTGATTTCGTTTTAACTGCTTCCTAACAGTGGCTAGACTCGTTTGGCCAACTGGGTGCCATAACATTGCCAAGCTGACCCATCAACTGAGCCAACATATAGACTTTTAAGGAATGCAGGTGGTAGGCTAGGCTGGGGTCCTGCAGATCTTAGACTTTCTGTCTCTGCTAGTGAGTCTGTCATCCAGACTCTAGCGTGCAAGGTCATCTGTCTTCCTGAAACATCCAGGAAGGAAATCAGCCAGGGGTGTCTCAGTCCCCTGGGCCCGTGTCCCTGCTCCAGAGACTTCGTTTGACTTGAATTGTGTTTTCTGAGAAGGATGCAATCGTAAAGCCCATCACTGATTGGCAGCTTGAGTCATACCCCTAAGAGAGCATCCATCGGCCATACATCTGCAACCTTGGCTAGGTAACTGGTGGGAAGAGATGAAAGGAGGGATGAGGGCCGGTGACTGGATGTTGTACCAAGTGAACAGAGGTCAAGGGAGATGCTAGTGGACATGAGTTATTCCAGAAGAAAGTGTCACCACATAGACTTTCTTTCCCAGACACTTGACTTTCTTCTCTTGTTCAAGTGGAGCAGCAATCAGTTACTTTGACAGAAGGGGCCCAGCATAGAGCCTGGCACCAAGTAGGGACCAATAAATTTGGTAGAATGAAAGAATAACACAAAGGACTGATGTTACTGAATGTGGTGGTAATACTATAAGTGAACCAACAAAGGCTTTCTCTGCATGCATTCAGTTGAGAAAAGGCTTCGACATGGACCTATCTGATCAGCAGGTGAGAATTCACGGATAGAACTCAGAAGAGAGACTTTAACTAAAGAGGTCTTCTGGGAAGACCAGCAAGCAGGTATCTCTTGAAGTCATGGGTCGGACTCAGGACAGGACTGAAGGAAAGAAGTCATCCAGGAGATGTAGGAAGACTAGTCAGAAGGTAGAGCATTCCCCCACCTGCACCCCCGTCAAAGAAACTGAGACCGCAGAAGCTTTCTGCAGAGAGAGCTCCCCAGAACCCAGGGTACACCACCATCAGAGAAGGCGAGGACTGCAAAGTGGCTACTGGCTTTACGATCTTCCATCAGGAAGTCCTTGGGGCCCTCAGCATCCCGGCGTGGGCGGAATCCAGATTGCAGATGACGGACCGCTTGCCAGCACTTGGAATCTGTCCTGAGATTCCAAAGTGTTAAAAGCAAAACAGAAACACAGTTGGCGCTTCCATCAACACAGAGAACACCATCTCAGATGGCATTTGGGGCTCACTTCCAAATTGGGGCTTCAGATCTGGCTGGCAGCTGGAGACGATGCCATTTGCCATATGGGATTTGGTTTCCTAGGGAATACATTGTTGCTGTTTTGTCTCCTCCCTTTTGAATCTCATTCATTTCTGCCCAAGAAAGTTATTTACTCTTGTGTCAACAAACCTCCCCAACTCTGGTTTAAAATAGTGATTCTTTGGGAGACTAATTTACCCTTAGTAATTAGCCAGACAACTGGTATTTACTGCAGTCCCGCCAGGCTAAGGTGCTTTGGGTAACAAAGAGAGAGCCAGGCCTGACCTGTAGGGAGCTTCTAGTCTTCACAGGAGTAGTGGCTTTCTCAGTGTCATTTTTCCACAGAGGATTTGCCTTTCTCGGAACTATTAAATCACCTTTAAAAAAAAGTTAAGTGATGCCAAAAAAAAAAAAAAAAAGCACCACCAGATTCCTATCTGGCTCTGAAAATATTCCTTGTTGTGGTCAGATGTTGATTGAGATAATCATGACACTTGTATTGGAGGAAATTAGGGAGAGGGACCAAGGCATCTAGAGGGTTATCGTCATCACTTTGAGCACCAACATGCACCCAATACAAGCCATGGTATTTTCAGTGGCCTCATACATACCGGAAATTCAGACTCTGGATAGGATGAGTGCATTTGAATCAGGGTGTTGGCAAAGAATATGGAAAGTGTTGTTGATGTTGTTGTTAGGTCACATCCAGTTGTTTCTGACCCATAGGGACCCTATGCACAACAGAAGGCACGCAGCTCTGTGACATCCTGATTATCCCTATGCGGTTGCCCACTGATGCAATCCTGTGTCAATCCACCTCACGGAGACTTGATGCTCCTTGTTGCTGCCCCGTCCACTTTACCAAACATGACGTCCTTCTCCAGGGACTGCTCCCTCTGGACAGCACGTCCAAAATCTGTCAGATGAAGTCTCAGAATCCTCCCCTCAGAGGAGCCCGTGGTGCTTTCAATAATCTTCTCCAGCACCACAATTCAAATGCAGGAAGTACTATGGAGACTGCCCCAAAGAGCAAACAAATCTGTCTTGGAAGCAGCATAGCCAGAATGCTTCTTGGAAATGAGGATGGCGAGACTTTCCTGTCATGTCGTTTGGACCTGTGATCTGGAGAGGCCAGTTCCTGAAAAAGCACGTCCTGCTTGCCAAAGTGGAAGGCACAGTGCGAAAGGGGAAGACCCGCAAAGAGACGGGCTGGCATAGTGGTTGAAGCAACAGACTCAACACAGCAACCGTTGTGATGGTGACGCAGTGCTCCGTTGTACAGGGGTCACTATGCCTTGGCGGCCCATTCAACACCACCGAACAACAGCGATTCGTTTCGTTTCCTGGGGCTGCCATGACAAACACCACAACCTGGGCCATGTAAAAGGGGAGAAATCGATCCCCGTGAGCCACAAGAGGCCAAAGATTTAGACAGGGGGCAGGGGGTGCCACATTTCCTCTGAAGACTCTAGGTGAAGATCCTTCCTTGTCACTTGGATTATGGCAGCCCAGGCCAATATCTGCCTCCCTCATTACATGCCTGCCGATCTTCCCTCATGATCTCCCAGTCCCTCTGTCTGCTTTCTCTTCTTGGAAAGACACCATTCTGGATTGCAGCCCAGCCAAGGTTAACCACATGTCAGCTTCATTAATTATATCTCCAAATATGCGATTTCTCAAAATGGTCACCATGTTGGATATAAGAAGGAGACAAGCTTAAACATACTTTTTTGGGAGGTGGGGAGAGGGAGTGCATACACATCAACCCACAAGAAGAATGAAGGGAATAAGAGGAGCTTCTGCCCAAGTCCTCCTCACTGGTATCTCTGCAGGGTGATAAAGGAAACCAGCACTAGAGATCCTGCATGAGCCAGGTCCTGTGGTAGTAGATCCCATGTGTTTTTCCCCTGACCATTTGATGGTAGTAGTGGTTTACCTCTGGGTCAGCTGCAGCTCATGGTAGCCAAGGCATTGCAGAATGTCATGTTGTCTGGTCTGACACCATCTTCATGATCCTTGATGTGTTTGAGTCCACTGTTATAGCCATTCTGTCACCATCTCTCACTAACGATGCCCTCCTTTTCAATGGCCCTCTACCTACAAAGGGCATTTATAGAGGTCTAAATACAAGCATGTGCATATGTAAGTATATTTATATACGATGATGGGGAAATATATCCATGTGCATTTAGATTTAGTATTAAGGTAGCAGATGAACATTGGGCCTCTACTCAAGTACTCCTTCAATGCAAGAACACTTTGTTCTATTAAACTGGCATTATATTATGCTCACCTTAGCAACATGATCACCGAAGAAAAAGTGGGTGCATGAGCAAATGCGGTGAAGAAAACTGATGGTGCACAGCTATCAAAAGATATAGCATCTGGGTCTTAAAGACTGAAGATAAGCAAACAACCATCTAGCTGAAAAGCAACAAAGTCCACACAGAAGAAATGCACCAGCCTGTGTGATCACGAGATGTCAATGGGATCAGGTATCAGGCACCAAAGAACAAAAAATCATATCATTGTGAATGAGGGGAAGTACAGAGTGGAGATTCAAAGCCTATCTGTAGGCAACTGGACATCCCCTTAAGGGTCACGGGGAGGAGACGACCCAGTCAGGATGAAGTATAACATCATTAAAACATACAACTTTCCTCTAGTTCTTTAATACTTCCTCCCTTTCACCATCATGATCCCAATTCTACCTTACAAATCCAACTAGTCTAAAGGATGTACACTGCTACCGATCAGAGTCGGAAACAGAGGGAATCCAGGACAGATAAACCCCTCAGGACCAATAACAAGAGTAGAGATACGAGGAGGGGAAGGAGAAGGTGGGGTAGAAAGGGGGAACTGATCACAATGAGGCACCTATAACCCCCTCCCAGGGGGACAGACAGAAACGTGGGTGAAGGGAGACATCAAACAGTGTAAGACATGAAGAAATAATAATAATTTATAAATTATCAAGGAGGAGGGAGGAAGGGGAGGAGGAATGGAGGGGAGCAAATGAGCTGAATCCAAGGGCTCAGGTAGAAAGAAATGTGCTTGACACAATGGATGGGTGTATGGATTGTGATAAGAGTTGTCCCAACCCCAAATAAAATGATTTAAAAAAAAATTCAATGACCCTCTACCAAACATGATGTCCCTTTCTAATGATTGGTCTTGTCTGATGATGTGCTTCCAGACCCAGCAAAAGCCAAGCAAGCTTGTCCACCACTTCCACTTCTATTGGGAGCAGGCCACACCCCCAAGGGAAACTTCCTTTCAGTTGATTGGGTCAGGACTGTGATCTGTGTGAAGGTATTGCATGCCACCCCAATCTTTCCGGTGCCTGAGTCACTTCTCAGGGCAGTTCTGACTGTGGAGGTGTGCTCACCATGAGGGAATGAAGAGATCTTAACAGCCAAATCACTGAGGATCCTGGCATAGTCGAGTTGACTTAACTATGACATCCTTAACTATCACCAACTATTCCATTCTTCACCAGCACAGACCTTAACTATCACATCCTTTCATCTTCTTTTCATGCTTCCTGCATCAAATATTTTGCCCATTAGAATCCTCCAGTATTGCAACTTGGGGCTTGTTTGTTTTGTTTTGTTTTCCCTTCTGTTCTTCCAGCTTGGGACGTGCTGGCCATGCCCACAAGTGATCTTTATATCTCACCTAATGAGTAAAAATAGAAGACCTCCCTTCTAAGCGGATCATACTTACAGACACAGAGACCCAATTGTCATTATCTATTTGGGGGTTGGGATGGGTAGGAAGCACCACCCACAAAAACACTTAGGAAACTAGGCTTTGGGGAAGGTTGGGGACCTGCCTCCTTCCCATGAAAGATGTGTGGCCCAACAGTCAAACCAGGTCTGGGAGACTCCCAAGCCCACATTCTCAGTACCAGAAATGGCAACCCCTTCTGACCAAGAGTCAAACTAAAAAGTGTGAAAACAGTGTTATGGTAGTTCTCTAATCTCCTGTCGACTTGTGAAGGGGTGGAGTCTAGCCTGGCAATCAAGTCACAACTTGACCTCATTTGGTGGCACAAAGGTGATAAATAGCTCATTGGAGGTCAGACACTCTGTCTCTCTTTTGACCCTGGTGACAAGACACGTGACGTTATGCTAGTGCCTTGGAGATTGAAGAGTCATGTGGAGACCCCTGCCAGTGCTGAGATGCTTCCACTGCCACTGAATCCACAAGGCTTCCCACCCATTGGCCTGTGATCTTACTGCATCTGGCATCATTGCATGTGTTGCCTGCGTCTGAAGAGGAATTTATAGATTGGTATCAGACACATGGGCTGATATTGACTTTATCTGGACTGAGCTGGCATGTTTTCTTAATATACAATGACTTGGGCTAAGCCCTGGTGGCATAGTGGTTGAGTGTGGGACTGCGGCTCACTGGCTTGGCGGTTCAAATCCAGCAGCAGCAAGGCTGGGTAGCTCCCATGACCACCAGAGGGCAGTGATGCCCTCCCCTCCAAAAAATATATACAATGACTTTTTATATGAAGGTCTTTCTCTTACACATAGGCGTGTCTATTTGCTTCTCTAATCAACCCAGACTAGCACAAGCTGGTAAGCATTCTCACTGGTTCATCACACAAGGTTCTCCCTTCAACCCGAGTTCTCAGGAAAGCAGATTCACTTCACCCTCTTCTATTAATCTCACACTGTCAGCCTTACCCAATGTCCAGAATCCTGGTGAAAACTGAGCATCGATATATTCCACCACATGACCAAAAAGTATGTGGAAATGGTTCGGCTTCAGCAGTAATCCTGAAATTCATTTTAAAACCCTGCCTAGTTATGCATTTCATATCTATCAGACTTGGGGGCGGGGGGGTGGGTAGAGATAACTAAAGTCTAGTGAAAACTCTTAACACTCCTGGAGCCAGCTGGGAATCCCCTTTCCAGTAAGCCTGAAAGCACGTGATTCTCTGGTAGGCCGAGAGCCTAGAGAAAGCCTCCCACCTGGGCATAGCAGACATCTGCAGGATGTTCCCCACGTCCATGTTTATAATGGCAACATTGTAACAGGAGAACAAGCTAAATGTCTGTCTACGGGCTCGTGGGTAAGTGGACTGCAGTTTGTCCATTCGGTGGAGTGCCAAGAAGCACTGACAATAAACAAGTGAGACCCACATGCACACATATGGCTACAGCCCAGACACAGCATCCTGCGCAAAGCTCGTGAATCAGAGGGATCTGTGTTGTTTGCTCACGGGTCTATAAAATGTAGAAACATGCATAATCGCCGATGTTTCTAAAATAGTCTAAGTGTACTATGTTAGTCTGGGTAGACTAGAGAAACAAATTCATGGAGATACTCATATGTATATTAGAAAGAGGTTTATATACAAGAGCAGTTGAATGTTGAGAAAACCCCCCAGCCCAGTCCAGATCAAATCCATAAGTCCAATGTAAGCCTATATAGCTGGTATCAATCTATAAAGTCCTCTTCAGACTCACGAAACACATGCAATGATGCTGAATGCTGGAAGTTCACAGGCCAGTGGATGGGAAGTCTTCGGGATCTAATGGTGTTCTTTGTAATCATCTCAGTGCTGTTAGGGGTCTCTACTCCACTTCTCTGACTCCAGAGGTCTGGTTGCATCAGGATAGGCCCATGTGGCTTCTCCAGCTCCCAGGTCATAGCACCATGTGTCTTGTCAGTAGAGTGTCTCTCAGGGAGTGAGGGGAGAGAGAGAAAGAGAGAGAGAGAGATACACTCCCATCTCCAAGGAGGAAAATGACAGAGTTCCCAGAATTTCCAGGAGAAGACCATGTCCACCCAGAGGCCTCATTGGCTATGACTCGATTGACAGACTAGACTCCACCCGTTCACTCTTAATCCAAATTGGCGCCACATTGCATAACTACCACATATATATTGCTGTGAGTTCCTATTGGGAGTAAAATGTATCAAGCATGCATAGAGACTTGTTGCCTGTTAGTTGTGTCTGTTCTAACCCGGGGCAGCCCTGTATCAACAATGTAGAATGACTCCCTAGAGTTTTCAAGGCTGTAACCCTTTCAGAAACTGGTCACTCACCAGGTCCTCTGAGACATGTCTTCCACCGCAGAGCAAGAGTCAGCAGAACTATTGCCGCCTGCCACCTGTGGCTGCAAATAATTTTATGGGAACACAGCCACACTCTGCTAGTCCCTGCCTCCAGCTGCGCTCACTCTAGGATGATGGAACCGAGTAGTCACAACCAAACACAGACTCGTTTGAAATAGTTCAGACAGAACCGAAAGAGTCACTCTCTGGATCTTTACAGAAGGTTTGCCAATCTTTGTCAGAAAGTATCATCTTGTGAGACGGGTGCTACTGGGAAAGCATTTGCAGATGGTGACACTGTAGCGTTGTCCCAAGTGCCCAGAAACCTGGTGCACAAGCGATGTGCATTCTAATGAAGACGGTCACCTCTAGAATTCCCCCCGCAGGGTGGTGCGTGCACGATCATCTTCCAACCTCCAACATCTGGAACAATAACTGGCCTACACTGAGGGGCTCCCGTGTGCTTCCTGGAGTTGATTTTAGTTGACCCGCCATAAGAATAGTGTGATAATTCACATACAGGTTCATTCACTCTAATAGGCAAACAGAATACCTATGGAGGTATTTGAGCAGGACAGGAGTAGGACCGTGTCCACCATAGTGATAGTTCAGGCATCAGGAGCCCTGGGTGGTTACTACCGCTCCAGGAGGTCACAGAGCCAGCTGTTGACAGGTCTTTCAATCTGTGGGTGATACCTCCCTTCGCATGGTTCATGAGAGCTAACCTCTCCACATCTGGCCGATGGGAAGAAGTGGCAGGGATCCTGTCTATCACTGCCCCTCACTTCCCATTGGCTAGTGCTAAGTTCAGTGCCCATCCCTAGCTGCAAGGGAATATGGGAAATGTAGTCTTTATCTGGGCCAACGTGTAAAAATTCAGATCCCACAACCATTTCAGAAGAAAATGGACTCGAAGAACAACAGGCCCTGCCAAAAGGATTGTGTGGTGGGCTTGCCCAAATCAGCGACGACTCCTTTCTCTAGGAGTCTTGGGCAGAAGGAGGAGAGCCCACTGGTGTTGCTTCGTTATTTTCTACTTTATTTTCTCTAATGAGGGCACAGTGCCAGGCGAGCACACTGGCTTCATGCTGTCGGTGTTTGGAGAGGCATCTTTCTGTCGCATTCTTAGAGCAGCCGCAGAAGGTCCGTTCTGCAGGGAGGCAAAGACGGGGGATCTCACGGTCAGCCGGGCACGTTCTCACAGGAGGAGACGTGCACCCAGCTCGTTGGTGTCTCTCACAAGACAGAAGGGCTTGGCAGGGAGGCGGCCGTGCCTCCCGTTCAGCCGAGACCGGTTTAATGAGCTGGCTCTTTTCTGTACTTTAGCAGCGGCATTTACATAGCAAGTGGGCACCATTTGGGGACATAGATTTCTCCAAGGGATTCTGCACAGCATTACATGTTCCATTTGCCGCAATAATATGATGCTTCCCTTCTTTCTGAGAGCTGAGGGGGAAAGATGGGCCGAGTGATCTTCATGCGACTGACTTCCGCACAGAACAATTCGTTTCTGTGACCCTTAAGGGGGTGGGGGGGTGGGAGGGGGAGATGAATGCATATCATGGGAGTTGAAGCCTACAAAGGGGAATTTGGCCTGGGATTTTTTGGGAAGATGGATTGAGAAGGAGGGCCCTCGGCCAGGATGCCCCTAGACCCCTGATTGGCCATTTCA